>JAOVYX010002451.1:0-71438 GCA_035668315.1 Drosera spatulata
CAGTTGATAGCAGTTGATGGAGGATGGATTACTTCAGGTTCTTCAGCATCGGTTCTTCTTCCTGAAGACAAACGCTTCGATTTGGGATCGATAGCACGCACGTAGTCAGATGGCTCAGTGCTGGCATGTGTGCTGCTGCAGGTTGTCTCAATGTCAACACCAGATATTCTGCTCGGACTCATCATTGAATCAATACTTGACATACTTGATGCCCTGGGAAGGCAGTCTGTCTTAGATCTTCTCATAACATCTGTGTACAAGTCAGACATATCTATTACTTCCTTATCCGGGAAAGCTTTTCCTTGACCGGCTTCGGACACTGGAAGGTATTCGACCTCATAGCTGTATGTTGGCAAGTGTAAGTACTTGAGGAAACCAGCCACAAAGTACCGCAAAGGACCAAAACGCTTCTGATATTTCTCAGAAAGCTCCAGCACTGTAGCACAAGGAAAACAAATGGAGGGCATCAAAAACACTTTCATATTTATAAGTTAACAGACTGGCATTCCCATTAAACGCAAAGGATTGACTTGAATATACGTAAAACATTGCCCTAACTGCTCGATCAATGTTGAAACAAATCACAGGTCGACCGCACGCCTGACCATAGTGAGGTGACTACATAGGTTAACTTGGAATTAGTGGCAACTTTCTTTCGGCAAATACAATACATGATTCCCTTGCACATATTATTGCCACTGATAAAGATAAAGGTGGATCTCAACGCAAACTTAAAAGCTGCAACAGAAGCTCGTAGTAGCTACAGGTACTAATGAAGCCATGAGCTAAAGTCAGAAAATAAAGAGCATCTCTCATAAGACAATATTTTAAAAACATTAAACTAAAGAGGGATCCTGCACTTTCCAGAGCAAAAGGTCATTTTAACTGGTGATCAAAATCTGGTAGATACGGGATAGTTTGATAGAGTTGTCCAAAACAGTGATAATAAGAACAAGAAACAGAAACAATCACTGGCCAAGGAAAAACCAAAATAGAAAATTAAAGACTACTTCCCCCATCCCATATCAAATTCGAAACTGCTATTACTGCTCCAAACACAAGTTGTCGAGAAAAACGTTTCAAGTAACAAGACAAGTATACATTATTTCACATTAATTTGACACGTAACTCTCATGATAATTAATCTATTAAAAAAAATCCATTTCAATGTTTAATGAAACAATGAAGCTCCTCATAACCTGTATTAGATTGTGTTAACTGTAGGAAGTGTTGCGCATAATATGGGACACAAGGAATACTATTTGTTCGTTCTTTTAGTTTTCTTTGTACATTTCTTTGTTTAAGAAACAGAAATTGACACCAAATAGTTCCATTTCTGCTTAGAGAACCAAAACAGAGTAAATCGATCCAGAAATTGGCTGCATTATTGAAAAGCGGCGCATTACCATCACTAGCGAAACCAAAGTATGAGGCAGTAGTTCCGAAGTGAATGGCCCCAGTTTGAATCCATTCCACAGCAAAAACATCTATTGTCGTCAGGCCTCCCTGAATCCAGGATAAAAGAACAATGGTAAGTGAAGTTCTAGATTCTAAGCACACAAGTGCATATAACTATATAAGAGACACCTTTGCTTAGGTCAAAACTACATATGTGGAAAATCTAACGGCCAACTCGCTAGTCACTGCAATCTATATTCTTCAGCACGGCATAAAGATGGAGCCCAAGAAAACATTTCAGATATTAGATATCCCCGTGATAGCTTTAGAAATGCAAATGGGAATCCTCAATCAAACTTTATGCACCAATGATCGCATAGCTTCCAGCTGGAATGTGCAGAATAAAAGGGCGGACCAAAGATCAAGTTTCTCATATCACTTAATTGCAACAGACCTCAATTATCAATTCCCTCAAAGTCTCAAACCCAAGCCATCCTCCAAACAAGAACCCGAGGAATCTTGACCATATTTGAAATACCCCATCAGCTGTTTGCACTCAAGCACCAAATATGATCATCTATACTATATACTAAACAAATAGAGATTGATGATTTTGCCTTCAACTGAGATCTTTCAATCTTGATCGTTCAATTTTTCATCTGACGGCTGTGATCAAATATTAATAAATTTTTAAAAACATACAATTAATTATAGTCAAATTAAAAGAAAAAGATTGATTCAATAAAATTTATTGGTTAATATATATTTTGAATGAATTTTAAGAGATAAAGATTTAATTCAAATATATATCAACTCTATAAATAATATTAAATGTTAATTTTACCCATCAATATAAATAAATGAAGAGATCATAATATTTCATTTTCAAAATCTTTAACAAAAAAGATGATTCATATATAATAACTTTATCCTTTCTATATAAGTTGAAAAAGATATCATATCTAACCCTTCTATGTTACTACCAAAACTTTTTTTTTTTCACATTTACCCATGCATTATTGCACGAGCTGATGTCAGTTTAACGCTAAAAAAAGCCATCGGCCATCGGTTTCTGCCAAGGAAGCTATCCAAAATCTATCAGGAAGTATTCCAAGCATTTAGGAGAAAGAGTATAACATTACCTTCACGATCGCAAGAGCGGCAGAAACAGGATCACGCACACCAAGAACAGTCCATACAAGTGAGTTATCTGAACCAGCTGGAATAATTCCAATCGGAACAGAGATACCTTCCTTTTGGTTCTCTCTGCTCAACAGGCCGTTCAAAACCTGGAAAAAGCTATAACTATTCAACAAATGATCATCCGTTGTGCACGGCCTTTTTGCACTGGATGGGGATGGAAGGGAGAACTTATTGCTGAATGCAAACCAATAAACATCTGAAGGTTGGACACTTCATAGACTATATTGTTATGTCATATCATTAATTTACAGCAGATACCAATGTAGGTTCATCAATACTGTTACTTAGCAATCAATACATTCTAATCAACATAATGAAACAGTCTAAGAACCCTCTTTTCCCTCTCTTCAACAGAAAACGTGATTAAAAGAACAGGAGAGGAGACAACACCAAGACATACCTCATTCACGATTCCATCACCACCAACACATATAACTCCTGCCAAACGAAACCAAGGAAATGAAACTCAGGTGTAAAGTGATAGAAGGTAATGACAAAATGCTAGATCGTGTGAAGTTTGAATGTTTGCTCAAATAAAAGAATTACACAGTAATCTCTGTACCATCAGGGCATGTGCTGAAGTCAACTGAGGATGCAAGTTTTCTAGCATGACCAGCAGATTTTGTTTTGACAATCTCCAGCTTAAACCCTGCAAGCTGCCACATGAGACAGTAATAAGATTTCCAGCTGATTCATGAATGAATACGAAATACAAGTAGCAAGATACCACACTGTGAGAGCTTAGAAGTTAGAAGAAAGTAACTAAAAGCGTTAAGCTTAGTGTCTAATTACACAGCTTGAAGTTGCTAGCTGCAATTGTACCTTAAATATTGGCTCCACCATCGTGTGAAACACTTTAGTGGAACGGCCATGTCCTGATCGAGGATTCAGTATCACTAGCATGGTAGGAGGAGTTCTACACCTGATCTGTAGTTCAAGAGGAAAATCCCTAAAAAGAAAGTCTGCGGATTGCTTCTTTGATGATACCAGTGGATGGGGCATACAGTTTACAAAACATCGTTGTTCTGCAAAGCTGCTAACCCATTGCAGGGCTTCATCCGGGTTGGTTGCTAAAAAACGGAAATCCTTTCGACTCCTTTGAGGCTTCATGAAACAAGAGAGCCCGTATGCACGATCTTTTATTGGATATGAGTGTACGGTAAAGTGTCTGAGACCAACATTATATGACACCTGAAGTAAACAGAATAAAATAATATGTAGTCTCAGGGTTCAATCATCATTCATCGATACTTTTCTGGAGATCAAATGTAACAGAACAAAATGCAACTTACAGATATCACATCTGCCAAATACAAGGTATTAGAACCCCAAACCAGTGCCTTGCTTGTAAGTTTAGCGTCAACAGCTCTTTGGTCTTTCACGTCAGTAGAAGTCTGTACATCAGAGGTTTTACTTGTTTTTCTCTTGTCCAACACTAGCTTTCCCAAAAATAAATCATATCCCAATAAATGAGATCGTTCATCCCCTATATCAATTCTGTGCTCTTCCTTCTTCACACTCTGCGAGCCATTCTTATCGGCATTGACGTCAATCCGCCTAGATCCCTTCGCCTTACCGCGTTTCTCTGGAAAGACAACTGGGGAACAGTGCTGTCCTGTAGCTATTTGAGAGCACAAGCCCTTGCGAGGAAGAGACTGTTGAGAAGTAAGTCTTTGTGAATCACTCTTCTGAAGTCTCCCACTGCTCTGCATCTCTATTTTCCACAGAGCAATGAAAGTGACAGATCACATCGAAGCTAATCAACTTGTGACTCGAAATAATCTCTGCATCAAATAAAAAAGACGATACATTTAGGATCATGTATCCTCTATCAGATAACCATCATAGAACAATTTTTATGAGAATGTTGCATCATACAAGCTCCATCAGGTTATAACTAATGCCTAGAAGCATGGATCATGGGGATTTTTATTTATTTAGTTAGTTATTATCATTTTATTTATATTTCTATTTGCCTCTTGGCCCACAACAAGAATGCTTCCTCTGTGAACCGTGAAGCAAGAAAAAGAAGAAATCCAACAACTCTCATAGCTGACGGATCAGGACATGTAAAAAATGAAATCAACCACCAGCTCTAACAATCAAGGCATTAGTTTGATTCCAGCATAGCCAATATCCCAAAAATAATGCCATTACCACTTCTCACACGGACAAACTACACACACTCACATTCCAATCATCACATCTAGACCTTCTACCTCATCCATTGATAATTCATACATAAATGTAACTTGCCAATAGATAACTCAAAATCAATGGATGAGACAGGTTTTTTATTTATTTTTTCTATCACAACAACTTTTAAAAAAATGACAAGAACAGTCTCTCTGTTGATCGCAACAGACAGTAGACAGTGTACATATCACCCTCCAAAAGTGACTATCCCTGCAATGCTTTACCCTCCGATCCTCAGCCTACGCCCCAATTCGAAGGCTACGCAAACAGTTCATCAAAATCCCACCATTGAAGCCAAAATTACCCGACAAAACAACAACCAGTAGTACAAAACCCTGGACCCCTAAACTCAACCATCAAGAGATTCCAGTTATCCCATATAACCAAATGATCGAATCTACAAATCGATGAAGAAATCGCGAGATCCAAGGACGAACGAGGAGGCGATCGAAGTAACGAGATCTCACCTCAGATCACTGTGCTCTTGAGCTCCTGCGATGATGGGATTTGAGATCGAAGGGTTAGGAAGATTTTTGGGAAATGAAAGAAGATGAAACGAGGAGTCAATCCCAGTCGATGATTGTGGATTACTACTATTATGCACAGGGGCTGCTCACCAGCTGTGTGCCTCTGTGAGATGAGATGGGTTGGATTCCTTTTTACTTGTTGGAATTTGGACTACTATCTTGTCTTGGTAAAATTCCAAAAATTATTGAACCATAAATAGTGAAAATTATGACCAATTATTTGATAAATGATGTGTGAATGTCAGTTTGATGTCTAAGAGCAAATTCAATCATATGTTATATTTATTATTATATTTATAATTTGAAATCAAATTATAAAAACAGAATTTCAATCATGAGTCAAATATAAAACTATACTAAAACAACGTTAAAATTAGTGTTATTATCCTTACCACAACATCAGTAATGACTATTTTTTTTTATTTTCTAATCTTAAAAAACTTTAAAGGGTATATAATTACTTAATAAAAAATAAGTTAAAAGATAATTGAAAATATTAATGAATGTAAGGATAACACTACAAAACTAAACAGTATAGACAATTAAGAATTTTAGTCGCAAAAACCAAAGGACGACTAAAAATCATCCTCACAAAATCCTTCCTTGCTAACTGAAATTGACGACCAATGTTAATATTTAGTCGCTAAATTTGACGACTAAATTCCGTTAATAGTCTTCAAACAAAGTTTTTAGTCGCTAAATTTAGCGACTATTATGATATGTTAGTCGTCATTTTGGCTTGACCTAATGATTCAATTTTTACGACCATTCATATTTTAGTCGCCATTTTTACGACTAAACAGGTAAATTGGTTCCCAATTTCGCGACTAATTAGATAAATTGATTTCCAAATTTAGCGACTAAAAAAAATTTAGTCGCCATTTTTATATCTCAAATCGCCTAATGCACTGTTTTCATGCGTTCTAACCCTACTTCTATACACATCCGACCTACAAGAGGAGACGTATTAAATCTAGCACAGTTCCATTGTCGAGTCCAATATCCAAACATTACAAACACTTATAATGTCTCAAATCCAAATCATAATGTGCGACGTGCTTTAAGTACATAAAACATTCAACAACTGTGTAATACAAACTTCTTGCAAATATCATATCAATGTCATCGGCTAGTGTTGTGAAGGAGGCTGAGTCTCTGACCCGGTAAACGAATTGCAGCTCATACTTGGAGTTAGGTTGACCATCATTTCCCGTACCATTCGTTTCAACTCTTCCATCTCCCTCATGTTTCCTTCAAGTTTTGTTTCCATCTGTTTTTTTGTCTCCTCCAACTCCTTCGCATGTGCAGCTCGATCAGCATCAGCCCTTTTGTTCGCTTCCTCCAATAATCGTGCCTGTATCTCTATTTGCTCCTTCAAATTTGTAACAGCATCCAACTGTGTATTGGATACGGAGCTGCTTTTCCCTCTGATTGGTTTCTCATAAAACAGTTGGGTTGCAGATCCCAGTCCCAATACAGTCCCGCTAGGCAAGAAACCGTCAGTTGCTTCAAGGAACAACTCTGTCTCCGAGGGTGGACTACGCTCACTCTCCTGTGATCCCTCGCCATCCTCTTACAATGTCCTTAACTCTTGAAACTTATCCTGTAATTTTGAAAACAACAAACGCATCAATGACGGTGTAATACATAATTGAGCAAAATAAGAAATGATTTGTCCCGAATAACAATGACATAAGAATTAAGGTAGAAACAGTCACGAAAACAGTCATGAAGTCTTCTTCTACTTCCAGTTGTATTGATAATACCCCTTATTTCATCTCGTACAGAAGTATCA
Organism: Drosera spatulata; assembly: GCA_035668315.1. Classification (NCBI taxonomy): domain Eukaryota; kingdom Viridiplantae; phylum Streptophyta; class Magnoliopsida; order Caryophyllales; family Droseraceae; genus Drosera; species Drosera spatulata. The sequence continues at coordinate 7,120 of JAOVYX010002451.1, forward strand.
AGATCAGTTCCTATCCTGCCTCTATATGAATCTCCTACAACAGCGCATCAATTCAAACACTGCATAAATATCAATGACGAAAGATGAGAGATAGAAATAGGCAAATCTACAAATGAATCATCATCCAATCTTCGGAATTTTGCTCCAAAGATAACCACTGCTTGATGGCAAAAGAGCAAAACTTAAACACTGAAGTTAGTATTGATCTGAAAAGAGGTACAGGAAGCCTGACCAAAAAAAAAAAAAATGGTGTTGAGTTGCGTGTTACGTTTTCCAGCCAAGATAGACCAAGAAAAAAGTGGAAACGAAATCGTCAAAACTAATCAAGAAGCATATGAACTCATCAACACCTTGTACAAATGTGTTGCGGAGAGAGCGTCCTTCTAATCTTTGATACATCCACTCTCTATTCCTCCACATCGTGATCTAGTCGTAAGATTAAGAGGTCAAAAAATGGTGTCAATCAATTTATCACTTAATTTGGCACCTGTAAAAGGCTAACTCTTTAGTTCATCTATATCATTGCAAAACAGAGACTTTGAACCATGCTTCACGCACTATATGATACATAAAGTACTATCAGAAAACTTTAGGTGAAGCACAAAATTATTGTGTTATGAGGTCAAGACTCTAGCGATAGCCGACAATATTTATAAGCATAGCATGCCAATTTTGTACAATACTATTGACAGGCAATAATAACTTCATTTATTCTTCAGTCTTGCTCTTAAATCTATAGATTTGTGCTCTTTCATGAGTCACAGTTTCAAATATGAAGTGTAGCCTTGATGAACAAAATTTAAATAATTAATAATTTAAAAAATACAGAAATGGAGCTCAGACAGCAGAAGGACAAAAAAATGGTCATACTCAAAAATAACTCACGCCATAATTAATCAGGACAGCCAAATGACAAAACCCACTGTCATACAATTAACCAACATTTAAAATACATTCAAAATGTCGTTATTCTTGGGAGCATGTCCAAATCATCAAGCAAACATACACAGAAATCAAAAAAGAAGAAGGAAAAAGTACCTCCAAGCACCCAAGTTCCAACATATCAATATCAAGTTAACAAGGAGAAAACTTGCTCTATGACCGATAACCGAATCGGCAAATTCAACATTATAAACTTCAACGAAAGATATATCAAACTCAAGACAGCAATCTCATTCCGAAATCCAAAACCAAACCCTAAAGATGAACAACGAAACATGAAAATCAATGAAGAAAATACAGTTGTTCTTCGAACCTCCAGTCTAACCCAGCAAACGAAAATTCAGTCTTCGGACAGCAGCTTCCCTGACAGGCACTCCAAGTCTAACATCCACCAAAAAAAACAAAACGTCAGACAACCCATAAGAAACAACTACGGTTCATAGCGAACTAAACTCACACCAATAAAACATAACCCAATTACAAACACGCATACAAGATTGGATACAAAACCCTAATTAGCGAAGCACGATTCGAATCACACAATAAGGATTTTTCCGACCATCAAACAAACAACCATATAAGTACAGGTTTACTCAGAGACAAAAAAAAGAGACAAAATTGTAGCTCAGAGGCAGAGACAAGCTTTACTCATCGATTGAACGGTGTTTGAGGAGGAGTTGCGGGGATGGGGCGGCGGGGCTGTCGGAGTGATGGTGGTGTCGGGGCAGAGAACAAGTGTGGTGTCGGGGCAGAGATTGGAAATTGAGGAGGAAATTGGGATGTCGGATTGAGGAGGAGGAAGCTGACCAATTTGTAACCTAATCAATTTGGCGACTAACTCGAAAAATAGTCGCTAATTTGACAACTAAATCGAACAATAGTCGTCAAATTGACGACTAACTCGAAAAATAGTCGTCAAATTGACGACTAAATACAACAATAGTCGCCAAATTGGCTACTAACTCGAAAAATAGTCGTCAATTTGACGACTAACTTTCATAATAATCGTCATTTCCCACCAATTTTTTTTAAATGGGATAGTTGATATTGACGACTAAAATGCAAACTTTAGTCGCAAAAAAGATGACTAACAGTTTTACGTTAGTCGCTCGTGACCCTATTTTTTTGTAATGTAAAAAATTGGATAAAAAAAAGTTCAGTACAATTTTGAAAATTTTATGATCTATTTGATAATTTGATAAGAAGTTTATATAAAATAATATCGATACTAAAATTATGTTAGATACTACAATAAATATACCTTCGAGGAAAAATTTGTTTAAGATATAGTCTTTTGGATATAAAATAGAATCATGCGTTGGAGTGCTAGTTCTATAAATGATGCTAAAAGTTTTTTGTTAGGGTTAAGGTTTGTTGAGTGCGTGACCAGGCAATTGATTTTTTGTATTCTTTTTTTTTGAGTTTGACTTTGGCATCAACAATCTATGATGTTTGACATCAGTTCTACTACTATAAGTTTAGACTATTGATAGAATTGGTATATCGATATAGTATCGGAGAAGGTGTAACAGTGAGGTCATGAGTTCGAATAATGAAATTCCTGTTGTGTTTGTATGTGGAGTTTGTTTAGCATTTGTTTTGTGTTGGCCCATGTGAGCTTTCGCGTGAATAAGAGCGTTAAAGACACCTATGCTATAGTGGGTCTACTACTATAATTTCAGATTTTTTGTAGAATTGACTGTTGGATAGGACATGGAAATGGCGAGATAGAAAAATAATCTGGATTACTCTGTTCTTTATAGTAGTTTTGGTCGATTTCGGGATTGAGGAATGATGTGGACTTTCCAATACCGAACTCAAATTGTCAGTGGCTCCTGCAACGATTTTGTTGAGGTTATGGTTTTGGATAGAGGCTCAGTGGCCTGATATTCCGTAGGATGCTAATGCTTTCGTGCATGGTATGGTTTTAATTAGTGAAATGGGTAGATGACGACCAAAAATGGGAGTAGGAGTTGTTTCTGTACGAAGTGTGCTAGGTGATAGTTTTTAAACTGTGAGTCTTTGATCAAACTGAGTCTCCGAGATTGAGAATGTAGGAGAATGCGTTGTTCTTGGACTAGCTAGAACTCTTCAAGTCCTGAGTCCCCATTTTATGGTGGTTTTAGTCCCGCACAGCTGGTTGGAAGGTTTCTTTGGTCCTTGCTGTGTGAGGTGATGTAACTGAAGGAGGTAGTCTTAATTTTGTTTTGTGTTATGTGCAGATGAGGCGAAAGGTCTGTGAAGGGAGGAGTGGCTGATTTCGGCGCTGCAATGGTGGAAATGAAGTGTTTGACGAAGGATGATGGTTTGTTCGATGGCTGCTGGTACGGGGGCCTGCAGGTGTTAGGCTGTCATGGTAGGTTGATTGCTGTCAGTCTGGTTAATATGTGGGTGGACTGTAATCACTGTTATCTGATTGTGTTGGTTGATCTGCTATCTTCTGTTTGAATGTCGTTTTTAATTAATTCGATTATCGGAAAAGGATAAGAAAATAATAGAAACAACCTTGAACGATGTTTGTCTTGATTATAATTGTGAGTACAATGGCACTCATCTTTTTGCATGGTCATCTAATCGTAACATCTGTCCATATACATAAATCGTAGTTTTCACAACTTGATCTGAACTAAGTTTTTTATGTGATCTCATGTTTTGAATAATCAAGGGAATTGCAAATCTGAACTGGTACATGTTTTAATTTTGTCAACTAGCTCACGAAGTGTTAAAGAGCACTGCATGCTGTAGCCATGATTATGCTTGTCTTCTACTTTACTCCATACAGTAAACAAAGCTTAACAGTGAGTAGCAATTGCTTTTCTTCCCTTTGAAACTAAGCTTCTTGGCTTGGGAGAATTAGCCTTTGAGCATCAAGAGTCTGCCCAGCACATTGCTAGTATAAATTGAGAACTCATCACGCTCATGGCTTATAGTTTGAAGGTAATCAATAAATTGTTTGTTTTTGGTGCGAAAGTGCTTTCTAGGAGATGAGATCTAAGAGTTCCATCTGTACTGCTTTCCTTCTTTTCTCCCTCTCAAACTGTATCTTGGGTGCCCGAGTTAAGTCAAGGGCCGCAAGTAAACCATGCAGGCAAATGGTGTTCTACTTCCATGATATCTTATACAATGGACAGAATGCGAAGAACGCGACTTCAGCAATAGTTGGGGCACCAGCATGGGGAAACAGAACCATTTTGGCAAATTTTGACAACTTCGGTGACTTGATAATATTTGATGATCCGATCACACTTGATAACAATCTACACTCGACTCCTGTTGGAAGAGCACAAGGCTTCTACTTGTATGACAGGAAAGATATCTTCACTGCCTGGTTAGCTTTCTCATTTGTTTTCAACTCCACAGAGCATGTTGGGAGCATCAATTTTGCTGGCGCTGATCCGTTGATGAACAAGACAAGGGACATTTCCGTAATTGGTGGAACAGGTGATTTCTTCTTGTCTAGAGGTATTGCTACTATCATGACTGATGCATTTGAAGGATTGGTGTATTTCCGTCTTCGTGTCGATATCAAACTTTATGAATGCTGGGTATGAAGCGGAGATCGTTTGGAGAAAATCACATAATAAGCGACGTTCAGTGTTTCTTGGCCTATGCATCCCTGATTTTGCCAGACACTGATGTTTAAATTGTGAAGCAGGAGATATATGATATCATGATCCGATATGTATCATCATCGCTGTATTAACGTAGACTGGCTTGATGGAGGGGTTGTTTTTCCTCTGTATTTGCATGTTAATATGGATTCGATTTCAGGGCAGTCCTCTATGCATCCTTGGTTCCGGTGGAGGAGATAAATTGCAGTGCTTTTGTCAAAAAAATTTGTGCAAATAAATTACGTATAACACTTACACTATGCTTGTGTAAAATTAATGTAACAGAACTATGTACCCAATGAAAATATTAAGAGTATCCAATGGTATACACCTCCTAATACATTGGTAGCATTCCTAAGGTTTGATTAAGAGGAATAAATTACGATGACACACATTCCGAGGTCTAAGTACGATCAAACGTTGTTTTTTATAAAATTTTTATGAGATACTAATGATAGATTAAATTATGACCTTTAATCTTGAGCCAGTTTAAGATTTTTTTGACATCGTTAAGAATAAGAACAAAACGTCTCGAAGTGCTTGACATCGTAATTTATTTGGGACGGTGGGAGTAACACTTAATAAAAATTATAATAATGTATTATTAATCAAACATCACACGTTTCTGCCAGAAAGATATCCTTGGATCCGCTAATCATTTCTCATTCAGGCAACCGTACTAGGTAGATCCAACCACGGTTCGGTTTTGAACCGAAACCAAACCATCGGTTCAAGAACAGAAACCATGGTGGAACCGGAATCGATAGAAACCGAAATCGAACCGCTAAATATTGGTTCGGTTTACGTTCCACCAAAAGAAAAATCGAAACCGTCGGTTTAGTTCGATTTCAAACCGCGTATTTTTCTCCTAAAACCGTTGGTTCGGTTTGCTTCGGTTATCAAGTGTGATCGGATCATCAAATATTATCAAGTCGCCGAAGTTGTCAATATTATCTAGCGAGTCCAAGAACAACGCATTCCCCTACATTCTCAATCTCGGAGACTCAGTTTGATCAAAGACTCACAATTTAAAAACTATCACCTAGCACACTTCGTACAGAAACAACTCCTACTCCCATTTTTGGTCGTCATCTGCCCATTTCACTAATTGAAACCATACCATGCACGAAAGCATTAGCATCATACGGAATATCAGGCCACTGAGCCTCTATCCAAAACCACGACCTCAACAAAATCGTTGCAGGAGCCACTGACAATTTGAGTTCGCTATTGGAAAGTCCACCTCATTCCTCAATCCAAAAATCAGTCAAACTACTGTTTAGAACAAAATAACCCTTCATGTTCTATCGAACAATCAATTCTATCAAAAATTTAAAATTATAGTAATAGATCCACTATAGCATAGGTATCTTAACACTCTCATTTACGCCAAAGCCCAAATGGGCCCAACACAAACCAGATGTTAAACAAACTTCACACACAAACACAATAGGAATTTCATTATTGGAACTCATAATCTCACTGTCACACCTCCTCTGATACTAAGTCGATGTAACAATTCTATCAAAAATCTAAACTTATAGCAGCAGAACTGATGCCAAACATCATAGATCGTTGATGCCAAAGTCAAACCCAAAAAAAAAAAAAAAAAAAAAACTAGTTGGTCACACACTCGACAAACCTTAACCCTAGCCAAAAACTTTTAGCATTATTTATAGAACTAACACTTCAACGTATGGTTCTATTTTATATCCAAAAATTATATCTTGAACAAATTTTCCCTCGAGGTATATTTATTATCGTATCTAACATAATTTAAGTATCATTGTATTTTATATAAACTTCTCATCAAATTATCAAATAGATCATAAAATTTTCAAAATTGTACTGAACTTTTTTTCATCCAATTTTTTCATCCTTACATTCAATTAATTTTTTAATTATATTTTAACTTATTTTTTATTAAGTAAGTAATTATATATCCTTTAAAAATCTTTTAACATCAAAAAATTAAAAAAAAAATAGTCACTGATGTTGTGATAAGGATAATATATGATTAAAAAAAATAATCACACCTATTTTTTATGATAATATAACGTCAATTTTAACTCTGTTTTAGTTTACCTTCAGATTTGACTCATAATTGAAATTATGATTTTATAATTTGATTTCAAATTATAATTATAATAATATATAATATATGATTCGACTTGTTTTTAGACATCGAGCTGACATTCACACATCATTTATCAAATAATTTGTTATAATTTTCACTATTCATAGTTCAATAATTTTTGGGATTTTACCAAGACGATAGTAGCTCCAAATTCCAGCAAATAAAAAGGATCCCAACTCATCTCATCTCACACAGCTGGTGAGCAGCTCCTGTGCATAATGGTAGTAATCCACAATCATCGACTGGGATTGACTCCTCGTTTCATCGTCATCTTCATTTCCCAAAAATCATCCAAACCCTTCGATCTCAAATCACATCATCGCAGGAGCTCAAGAGCACAGTGATCTGAGGTGAGATCTCGTCATTTTGATCGCCTCCTCGATTCGTCCTTGGATTCTGACTCGCGATTTCTTCATCGATTTGTAGATTCGATCATTTGGTTATATAGGATAACTGGAATCTCTTGCTGGTTGAGTTTAGGGGTCTAGGGTTTTGTACTAGTTGTTTTGATGGGGGGAATTTGGGCTTCAATGGCGGGATTTTGATGGACTGGTTGCGTTGCCTTCGAATTGGGGCGCAGGCCGAGTCAGAGGATCGGAGGGAATAGCATTGCAGGGATAGTCACTTTTGGAGGGTGAGATGTACACTCTCGGTTGCAACAGAGAGACTGTTCGCGTCACTTTTTTGTAAGTTAGTGGTAGAAAAAAATAATGAACCTCTATCTCATCCATTGATTTTGAGTACCTATTGGCAAGTTACATTAATGTATAAAATTATCAATGGGTGAGGTAGAAGGTCTAGATGTGATGATTGGAATGTGAGTGTGTGGAGTTTGTCTGCTTGAGAAGGGGTAATGGCGTTACATTTGGGGATATTGGCTATGCTGGAATCAAACTAATGCCTTGATTTTTAGAGGAGCTGGTTGTTGATTTCATTTTTTACTTTTCCTGACCCATCAGCTAGGAGAGTTGTTGGAGTTCTCCTCTTTCTTGCTTCACCGTTCACAGGGGAAGCATTCTTAGTTGTGGAAAAAGAGGCAAAAAGAAATAAAAATAGAAGTAAATAAATAAAAATCTTCATGATCCATGCTTCTAGGCATTAGTTATAACCTGATTGAGCATGTAGTGATGCAACATTCTCATGAAAATTGTTTTATGATGAGAGGATACATGATAATCCTTAATGTCTCATCTTTTTTATTTGATGCACAGATTTTTTAGGGTCTCAAGTTGATTAGCGTCAATGTGATATGTCAACTTCATTGCTCTGTGGAAAATAGAGATGCGCAGCAATGTGAGTCTTCAGAAGAGTGATTCACCAAGACTTACTTCTCAACATTCTCTTCCTCGCAAGGGCTTGTGCTCTTAAATCGCATACACAGCAAAGCCACAGTAGTGGCTAAACCCCACCCTCTATGGCAACCATTCCCAACGAGGCTACCTTACTCCGATCACTATGCCTTCTTCAACTTAATCATTCCAAGCGAGCCAATTAAGCAATCGGAGTGACATTGTCGAAGACACTAGCGCATTCAGCCTCCTTAACACTGTCGACCTGCCAAGCAAACGGAACCAAAACCAACCACACCGAAATGCAATATCTACAGTAATCAATTGCAACGAGCAAATGTTGTTGCGAACTAGAACGATTCGACCTGGGACTAGACGGACCGTAGATAACATAAAAAGGGAGATAGAGCTGGTGAGGAATGATACCTTGTTATCGTCATCGCCGACGAGGGATTGAGTTGTGGATTGTTCAGATGAAGACGGCGATAGAAGCAATCGTAATCTTCTTAGCAGGAGTCAGAGACCTCCGTAAAAACCAGTACCCTTCTGGTTGGTTTGCATAGGGAAAATGGAGTATGATTCGCAAGTGTTCAGTAGTAAATCAATGGTTGAGTTTTAATCAAGAAAATGAATAGTTAAGATTACAAAATATTATTTTGATTTTAATATTTTATTTGTGTTGTTTCAATCTCAATAATTTTTTTGTCACTAGAATACATTGCTTAAGCCTTTGTGTTTATGTCCTAAAAGTATAGGGAAAGTGCATTTGGATTTCACCTTCGTCCAATTAGTTTTGCCAAGTACTTGTTTTGTTATGAAACCTAGTACTAGACCTGACCACGGTTTCGAAACCGTCAATTTTGGTTCCAAATCCGACGATTCCAATTTATTAGAAGGAAAAATCGGAACCTTTTAGTTCGATTCCGGTTGCAGTTTTGGAATCGGCGGTTCGGTTTCGATGTTGGTTTTGATTCCGGTTTAACTTGATCATGATTTCATTGTTACTTCTTTACGTTTTTTACATGATTTTGTTCACAAAATTAGGAAAAAAAAAATACTTCAACGTTTTAGGGGATAATCATGATTTAATGAACAAAATCATGTCAAAAAATGCAAAGAAGTAACAATGAAATCATGATCAACTTAAGTCGGAATCAAAACCAACATCGAACCCGGAACTGTCGGTTCCAGAACCGTAACCGGAACCAAACTATAAGGTTATGGTTTCAGTTTTTCTTTCTATTAAACTGGAATCGTCGATTTTGAAACCGAAATCGGCAGTTGTAGAATCGTGGTCAGGTCTAATACTAGGTTTCACAGCAAAACAAGTACTTGTGCAAAACAAACTGGACGAAGGTGAAATCCAAATGCTTTTTTCCTATACTTTTAGGACGTAAACACAAAGGCTTAAGCAATGTATTCTAGTGACAAAAATGTTGGGTCCGGCCATGCATTATGGGATTGTCTTACAAGCCCAAGCTAAAAAATGATTTATCCTAGTTTCTTACAAACTCCTCCTTCTTGTATGAGATAAATCAGAGCCGCAGTAAGAAGTGAGAGACCAAAAACCAAATTCGGAACTCTCAGTTCAGGCCACTTGAACAGGTTGTTTGAAGAGATAAACAGACTCCTTTTCAGCTGAAACTTTGGTAACACATAGCCCTATGTGTTAGCTTCGTTCTCCCACTGGTTTGAGCTCATTCCGAGATCAGGAAGGTTAGTTTCAGGACTGTTTTCCGCAGAAGGTCGGAGCAGATTTTGGTTTGGTGTTCTCAAGATAGGTTCAGTCCTTTGGCTGTTTGGAGGATTAAATCTTGTCCGATGATACTAATTTTTGGATACATTATAGAGCTTGAAGTTATCTACTAGCTATCCAAGTTTGAGGTCGATACGACATCGGAAAGACTTGTTTCCGGCCAGTTGTCCTGAGAGACTTAGTGTGTTGTTTTTCTCTTGTAGTTTCACTTAATGTTGGTGAGATTGTATTGTTTGTCAAGGTTTGTTGTGATCTTGATATTTGTTGCCCTCTACGTGTGGTAGAGGAGGAGATTGGCGTGTACTCCATTAACTTGATGATGATTAGTGGAAGTTTAGGTGAACTCTGATAAAGATCCCGTGGTTTTTTATCCTCACCGGTTTTCCACGTAAAAAGTCTCGTGTTCTTCGATTTGGTTGTTTTTTATTGATTTGTTAACCGCATTGTTTACTTCAACTTGCATCTAAGTGTGTTTAGCCCAACAAGTGGTATCAGAGCGAGGTTGTAGCTTAGTAGTTGTGGGTGTTCATAGAGTGGATTGAAATGGAGAGTTTATCTAGCAGGATGGTTAAACTCAATGGGTCGAATTATTTGATATGGAAGTTGATGATGGAAGATCTCTTATTTTGTAGAGATTTATATGGGCCCGTTGAAGGCAATATTAATCAACCGGCCAAGATAACAGATTCAGAATGGAACAAGTTGAATAGAAAAACCATTGGCACAATTAGGCAATGGTTGGACGTTAGCGTGCTTCATCATGTTGCAAATGAGACGTCGGCAGAGGAGCTTTGAAAGAAGTTGGCTTCTTTGTATTAAAGGAAGACAGTGGGGAACAAAGCATTTTTGATGAGAAAGTTGGTGAACATGAAGTTCAGAGACAATCTTTCTATCAATGAGCATTTGAATGAATTTCAGGGCTTAGTGAATCAATTGTCCACAATGAAGTTGAAGCTTGAGGATGAGCTACAAGCTTTGCTGCTGTTGAGTTCTTTACCGGATTCTTGGGAGACTTTCATTGTGTCAGTTAGCAATTCAGCTCCAGAGGGTAAACTATTAATGAGTATAGTAACCAGTGCATTGTTGAATGAAGAGACTAGGAGAAGTCCATGGGTTCAAATGATGCACAAGCACTTGCCGTAGGAGAAGTCCGTGGAGTAATGATAAGTTTGCTAAGGATCATGATTGAGTCAAGAGTCGTGGTACGTCTAGAGAAAGACTCAAGTGTTATCATTGCGGCATTGAGGGGCACATGAAGAGAAATTGTCGGGTTTGAAAAAGAGAGCGGAAGCAAGGATGTAGTCAAAAGTATGACAAGGAAAGCACCACTGCAGCAGCAACTGATGAAACATCGGTTTTTCTTCCTTGTGGTGAAGGTGAATGTTTATATGTGTCTGATCATTGGGTTGAGTGGGTCATTGACACAGGAGTATCCTACCATGCTATTCCATCCAGAGAGTTCTTCACTAAGTATAAAGCAGGAGATTTTGGTACTGTGAAATTAGGTAATTCCAGCACTTGCAGAATTATGGGAACAGGTAATGTTTGTTTGATAACAAATGTGGGTTACACCTTGACTCTGCAGAATGTGAGACATGTTCCAGATTTACGACTGAATCTAATCTCTGGGATCGCTTTGGACAGAAAGGAATTTAAAAGCACTTTCAGTAATGGAAAGTGGAAGCTCATCAAGGGGTGATTAGTAGTTGCCAAAGGAGTAGCTTGCTGTTCTTTGTACAAGACAAGTGTAAAGATACGTGAAGCTGGGTTGAATGTTGTGGATGATGATTCTTCATCAGATTTATGGCACAGGAAACTTGGTCACATGAGTGACAAGCAGGTTTTGACAAAGAAGCCTTTGATTGCTTCTGCCAAAGGTATGAAATTAAATACATATGAGCATTGTATTTCTGACAAGCAGCATAGAGTCTTCTTTCAAGCAACTGAGTTACTAACAGCAAAATTTCCAGCAGTTGAGTTGGCAGAAGCCGTGTTTCCAGCAGCTGAGTTGTCAGTAGAAGAATTTCCAGCAGTTGAGTTACCAGAAACAGTGTTTTCAACAGATGAGTTTCAGGCACATGAAGTTATTGATAGGGGGAGCAATTTCTACAAGTAGTAGAGGTTGCATAGCCTCATGTGAGACGGTCCATGAGAGAGCGTCGTCCATCACAGATACCCTCCTTCTCAGCATATTCTTTATGCCGACAAGAATGCCTTTGGTATGATGAAAACAAGGTTGTTGCCAGAGAGAAGCTTGAGTTGTGCAAGAAGGTTGCACATGTGGACTCCCCCTGAGAGAAGTCGATGTTCGGTTATCTCCCTTCATGTGCACGAAAGGGGAGATTTGTTAGGTCCGGCCCATGCATTATGGGCTTGTCTTACAAGCCCAAGCTCAAGCCCAAGCTCAAAAATAATTTACCCTAGTTTCTTGCAAACTCCTTCTTGTATGAGATGAATCGGAGCCGCAGTAAGAAGTGAGAGACAAGAGAGACCAAGAACACACAAACACAAAAAACAAATGCGAAGCTCTCAGTTCAGGCCACTTCAACAGGTTGTTTGAAGAGATAAACAGACTCCGTTTCAGTTGAAACTTTGATAACACATAGCCCTATGTGTTAGCTTCATTCTCCCACTGGTTTGAGCTCATTCCGAGGTCGGGAAGGTTAGTTTCAGGATTGTTTTCCGCAAAAGGTCGGAGCAGATTTTGGTTTGGTGTTCTCAAGACAGGTTCAGTCCTTTGGCTGTTTGGAGGATTAAATCTTGTCCGATGATGCTGATTTTCGGATACGTTATAGAACTTAAAGTTGTCTACTAGCTGTCCAAGTTTGAGGTCGATACGACATCGAAAAGACTTGTTTTCGGCCAGCTGTCCTGAGAGACTTAGTGTGTTGTTTTTCTCTTGCAGTTCCATCTAGTGTTGGTGAGATTGTATTGCTTATCAAGGTTTGTTGTGACCTTGATGTTTGTTGTCCTCTACGTGTGATAGAGGAGGAGATTGACATGTACTCCATTAACTTGATGATTAGTGAAAGTTTGGGTGGATTTCGATAAAGGTCCCGTTGTTTTTTACCCTCACGGATTCCACGTAAAAAGTCTCGTGTTTCTCGGTTTGGTTGTTTTTGATTGATTTGTTATCCGTATTGTGTACTTCAACTTGCATCTGAGTGTGTTTAGCCCAACAAAAAAAAAAAAAAACGATTAAGATTGAAGCAACACAAATAAAATATTAAAATCAAAATACTATTTTGTAATCTGTACTATTCATTTTCATGATTAAAACTCAACCATTGATTTACTACTGAACACTTGCGAATCATACTCCATTTTTCCTATGCAAACCAACCAGAAGGGTACTGGTCTTTGACGGAGGTCTCTGACTCCTGCTAAGAAGATTACGATTGGTTCTATCGCCGTCTTCATCTGAACAATCCACAACTCAATCCCTCGTCGGCGATGACGATAACAAGGTATCATTCCTCACCAACTCTATCTCTCCTTTTATGTTATCTGCGGCCCGACTAGTCCCAGGTCGAATCGTTCTAGTTCGCAGCAGCATTTGTTCGCTGCAATTAGTTACTGTAGATATTGCATTTCGGTGTGGTTGGTTTTGGTTCCGTATACTTGGCAGGTCGACACTGTCAAGGAGGCTAAACGCGCTAGTGTCTTCGACAATGTCACTCCGATCGCTTAATTGGCTCGCTCGGAACGATTAAGTTGAAGAAGGCATAGTGGTCGGAGTAAGGTAGACTTGCCGGGAATGGATGCCATAGAGGGTGGGGTTTAGCCACTACTGTGGCTTTGCTGTGTATGAGATGGGTGCCTTGAAGCATAACATCGTGGATATCAATATGCGGGCTGCGGGATAGATAGGAGTCTATGTATATTGTATAGCATTTATAATGTCAGTAGCAACCAAGGTCTCCCAGAATGTAATGTATGAATTGATATGATGCAGCAATGGATATATGATCATTTGTAGATATGTTTTGTAGTATAAAAAGGATGCAGATATCCTGCATAAGGTGAATTGGTAACTATGTGTTGATCGATGGATTTTTTTCAGGTCAAGTAGAGACGATTGGCTGGTTCCCTTGGGTTTAGGGAGATAAAATGAGTGACGATAGAGAGGATTCACCTGATTGGTTGCGTAACTTTCAGGTATGCTTGTGTCATTCTCTGTGCATTCTCCCCTTTCTTTGTTTGATGTTATTGCTAGTTGGCTGAACTTGGACAAGGTCATTGTTTTCATTTGAATGTTAAATTTTGGCTTTGGAGTTCTACCCGAATATTGGTCCCACCCTCGTGGTGTGCTTGTACTGTGTTCTTCTATGCTCCTAATCTGGATATTCGAATGGACTTGGTGGGAAGATAGGCTGATATGTTTCATGAAATAGAGTTTGGTTGGAAATCGAGGATTTTCGTATTCCCTAGGTTTGTCTAATTGTAAGATTCCTGTTTGGTGGATAGACAGAAAACTCATGATCAGGATATGGTTGACTGAACAGGTACCTAGTCATTCACCCAGGTACTTGTCATTGGATTCTGACTCCTCCCATGAAGAACATGTCGTAAGTGATGATAGCACTGGTATTCAAGGAAATACTACAATTGTTGATGAAGACGAAGAAGAAGTTCTGAGCAAGACTGCTGCAGAATCTGCAAGCTTCAAGCAATTAGCTAGAGTCTCTCCAAAACGTAGGCAGGAAGTGGAAGATCAAACACCTAACAAAAGGAGGAAAACATCCACCGACAAGAAAGCAGGTGAAGCAGGAACAGAACATGCAACTGCGTTTCATGGGGTTATATCCAACGGAATTTCAAGCCCTCGAAAATCAGTCTTCGATTTCTTTCCCTGAATACTTGCCAGTTGTAGAATGATCTGATCACTTCTTTTTTCTTTTTTCTGTGTTTATGAATGTTTCAGAGAATGACAGAGGTGCTAAAGCTGCAGAAAAAACATCCGACAAGAAGGTCGATTGTCCTATGTGATATACTACTCTCTAGATGACTAACCTTGTCCAGGCGCTTAATTGAAGGCTTGAAGCTCTTGACCTGCTAGCGTACTAACCCATTTTCTGAGAAGTTGGTCTACGTTTTTACTTATTATAATTTTGCAAAGCTGGTTCCTAATTACTCAAATCGAGTAGCATCTTATGCAACTTCAAGCTCATGCCTAGGGCGATGTCATTTGTGCGTAATTACTACGGAGACATGCATTTCTAACGATGCACATGTTATTTGCTTGCATAACTTCTGTGATTCATGCCTTGTCTAGACAGGCAAAAACGCAGTTGGTATGGGCGCTATCATCAGATTCTGAATCCGATTCAGGAATGCATGTGAAAGATGAAAAAGAAGTAGAAGATGTATCTGTGCATAAATCATTTGAGTATCAAGTGGAAGAGAAAAATGATGAAGATCTCCAGAACAGCAGTGTAAAGGATACACCCACCACAGTCACAGCAGCGGGGAAATCTCCAAATAAACGACTTAAACAAGCAGATCGTTTGCCTCTGGAAAAGAAGAATGTAAAGAAGCAACAAGGAAAAGAAGAGAAGATTGTACACAATGATGTGCAAGGTATAAGAGATAAGGGGTCACCTTTAACTACTTGAAGTTGTTTCACTGATACTAGTCGAGTGACTGTTTTGAGAGGATCTACCCATCATCTATTGCTGACTTGGAGGGGATTGGAGAAATAGGAGGAAGAAGCTAGCAAGGACATGAGCATAAATAAATTTTTTCAAAGGAAAAAAAAAGGGTTTTGCATTCCATTGGTACAAATCTGTGCATGTGAAAAGGTTCAATCTTGGTTTTTCTATGGTGATGACGTGATTTGATTCTGAGAATTTCAGACCGTTGTTCAATTCTAAGAATCTTTAAACTTGTGGGTTAAGGCTCTGTACTTATCTATCGTTAAATGATTCAGGGGAAGCGGAAGTTGATGATAAAGGCATAGAAGGGGAAGGAAAATCTGAAAAGCATGTTGAACATCATGTGAGGAACTTCCAAAATCTAGAAAGAGTTGCTGCATTTTTCTTTTCACTGATGTTTGTCCCTGCTGATTTAAACTTTCAGGTGTCCTCAGCACTGCCTTTGATGTTGCCCGAAAAGGTCAACCGGTCCAAGGTAGTCTATTGAAATTCTGAATTAATATCCTTTTATGTTCCTCCTATTTGAAAAATATTTTGTTATAGAATCAGGGTTAAATGAATTTTTTTTCTGGGACCCACTGCTCTTGTGGGATTGAGAATGCACCAAATTCCTGAATGCAAAAGGATAGTCTTGCTCTTGTTTCAAACAGAATAAGAACTTTGCTTGCATATGCATAGTACATTTTGCCCGTTTAATTCTGAGTTGCATGTTATTTTCCTCTTCTTTTTCAGGCTCTTGTTGAGTGTGAAGGCGAATCAATTGACTTGAGTGGGGATGTTGGTGCTGTTGGCCGAGTAATCATTTCAGATACTCCATCCAGAGGCCATGAAATGCTGCTGGATCTGAAAGGTATATCTGCCTCGTATAAAGAGTCATAACTCGAGTTTTAGGCTTTGAAATTTTATTCTGCGGGGGCCTGCTTGGTTCCCTGTGATGCAAGTTTGTTTCTAATTCGATTTTGTAACGCTGGTTTCTTGGGTCTCGTCGTCTCCGCTATATGAATAATTTAGAAGCTTGGGTCTGCTTACTCTTATCTTTCAGGGACCATGTACAAGACGACTATAGTTCCTTCCAGGACGTTTTGTGTTGTATGTGAATTTTCTCCATCTAGGATCATACGGTTTGACATTTATGCTCATCATATCAACCTGATGTTGTCTTATACGACTTAACTGAGACAAACTTTGCTCCAGGTTAGCGTGGGTCAATCAGAAGCAAAGGTGCGTTCTGCACTTAGTTGTGACCATTATAAGTTGCCCTCTTTTCGAGTTCCCTGGCACATATTTATGATATGGCCTTGTATTATAATTTGAGTTTTAATCTGTTAAGCAGATAGAGGCAATCATGAATGATTTTATTCAGCTGATACCACAATCAAATGTCTATGATGCAGAGACTATGGTTGAAGGTATGGTTTTACTCTAAACCTCGGGTTCATTTACTTTCTTTTTTCTTTTTTCGTGCTGATTAGAAGTGAAATCCCAAGTATATTTGATAACACTCATCTTTGTCGATTCATACTGATGGTATTATTAGGAACGCTAGATGGATTCTCCTTCGACTCTGAGGATGAACCTGACAAGATTCCTAAAGCTACAACTGATCAGGGTGATCAGAACGAGGGTGCTGAGGAGCAGACCGATAAGAAAACCAAAAGAAAAGCAGAGAAAAAATCGGTGAGCAAGCAACTCTTCCTGTTCTTTCACAGTCACGAACTACACCGATGTCAGTATCCCTTATTTTCGGAACTGGTCTCAAGTCTTAACTAGTTTTGTTAATCTGGAGCAGGGTCATGGATCAAAGAAGGGTAAACAAACCACAACAGCAAAGCAGCCAAGGAAAAGGAAGCCTCAAGCCGTGAAGAAAGGCAAGGCAAAAAAGTGAGACATGTTTGGGACGTAACACTCAAGTTAACATTATACGAGTTGTCTTTTCATGTAGCCGGGTTATGTAGAAAATCTAGGTATAAACAATACTTAGAAGATGATGAGTTCAATTGTATAAATTTTTTCTCCATTCGATTGTTGTTTATTCCCCGATAATCTGTTGTTTGGGACATGGCGCTCATCTTCACCAGTCCCAACGGTGTCCACTAGCCGAGGAACTGGTCTCTTTTGTGTGCCTCCACGCCAAGGCTATACTACCAACAAGTCCCTCTCTTGGGACATGTTCATAATTAAGGGTGTCGATTGATTCGCTTTGATTATTCAGGATAATTTTTAATCGGTTTCATTTTTTATATGTCAAATCTAAACTGAATCGATTATAAATAGCAAGATCCACGTCATTATAAGTAGATTCAGAATTGATTTAAAATAAATCAAAAGTAATTCCATTGGACTTTTAGTTTAGTTTTCTTTTCAAAAAAGCTCTCTTGAAATTTTACCAAATAGTTGTAAATAGATAAAACAAAAATAAAAAACAAAAGAAATGATTTTTTGGTTCTGTTTTGGATTTCCTCCGGATGAAGTATTGTAAAATCTCTTCACAGACATGATTTTTTTTATTATCACAAGTTCAAATAGTAATTTGAAACGGTCCCATAGCTTTTCGGTATTAATTGATTAGATATACTTGTATGTAGGATTGCTATTTGTAGCTTAATTAGCTCAAAGAATAGGATAGGGTTAAAAAAGAGTTTTTTCATTCTAAAACATGGATTTTTTTGAATTACTCTTGTTCATTTTCTATTTCATTTGTTTTACATAAATTTATCATGAAATAATAGTTGTAACATAAGAGCTAGTCGGATGGGACTTGCTAGTTTGATATAAACATTATTATATTTTGGTTATGAACAGTGGAAAATTATTATAAAATGCAAATGCTTCTCCAATGGGAAGAGCAAGTCAATGATGAATACTATTTTGATATAGACATAGTTTTATTTTGGTCGTGAATAATATCAATTTATTAAAATATTATAATGTTATTTCAGTGAAAGTCATGTTATAATATATCTATGTGATGAATCAATAGATGAAAAAAAGCCATCTAGGTTATTTTTATTTGTTGGGATTTGTACATCAAATTTTGTGGATAGATATAAAATAACTTTTGTTATATTTATGACCAAATTTGACATATCATTTAACAAAATATAAAATTTATCTTAAAATAATTAGCTCATTGCTAAAATATAACTTTACCTACCATAATAGCTATTGCATGGGTTTTGCTAGCATGAAAAGGAGGAGTGTTTGATAGTGGGGTGTGCGGTGTGGGATTGATAAGGGCATAAGGGTATTTTCATAGAAGGTGGTGAGAAGGGGAGAAAAAGGGGATGGATGGTTGACAAAAAGACATGATTTTCATTGTATTTATTTATTTTTATTTGGATTTTCACAAATTTGAGCTAAAAAATATCTATTGTCATTCTTCGTGTCATGTATAGCCATCCATATAGCAAATGCTAAAATTCAACAAGAAATGATGAGCCCATTAAAGATATTCTTTCAATCCCATATTAATTATAATATATACGTATCTTATATTACTATTTACGAAAAAAATATAAGATTTCGTTTTCATATTAAATCAAGTCTGATCGATCACGATAAATTTATAAAAAACTACTCCCTCCGTCCCAAAATTATTACAATATGTACGTATTTTGTATTAATCTATACACATGAATATAAAATTTATTTTCATATCAAATCACGTTTGATCGTCCCACAACATGCATTAGGTTGAAATACGTAACTAACACAACTGTTGATGTTTCACGATAAATTTACAAAACGCTATGTTTATTCGTCGTTGCATGCGTATCAAACTTTATATCGACATGCATGTAAAGTCAAAACGTTGCAATAATTTTGAGACGGATGGAGTATGTTTGATCGTCGTTGTACGCGTGTCAGATTTTACGTCTACACGCATGCAAATTCAAAACGTTTGAATAATTTTGGGATGGAGGGAGTAGTATTTTTATCATCATTTCTATATTTGAACAATAACAACCCATTTACAAGATGCATTGGATTTGCTCTAACTTATTTTCATACCGAAAAGTTTTGTGACGATCTAATATTTTTTTATATTCTCTCCGTTCCAATTTAATTACAGCATTATCCTTTTTTATTAGTCCTCATATAAATGCAACACTTTTATTTTTATTTTTGTTTAATAATGAATTTATATTAATATAATCAAACTATCCCGCCAACTGATTCCTTCTTCTCTCTCATCCTCTCTTCTAAACTCCACCAACACCTCACTATCTCTAAAAATTATTCTTTATTCATCAAATTATATAAAAATTCAATAAACATACACATAAAATCCCGTGTCGGATCAAAACGTTGTAATTAAATTGGAATAAAAATTTTCAATTTTTTTTTAAAAATTGATGCAATAATTAGCTTATCAAAACACGTGTTTGGTGTTAAATACTCCCTCCATTTTATAACATAGATAATATTACGCAGTAATCATACTATTCATTATGCATTTCGATGTGTTATTTTTTATATGTAAATGATATAATGTTTTTTATTTCGATCCAGAATTATATTTTGTATCTTATATTATCTTTAATATTTCACGATAAATTTTTAAATAAATATTAATTGATTACCTCTTATAACATCGTGATTTTTTTTTTACGTGATCTTTCGTTGTTTTTATTATGAAAAGAGAATCGAAAACCCTGCCTGCAATCTTCCCCAAAAGGTCGAAACCCTGGAGCAATTCAGACTCCACGGTCGAGGCGCCGACCTCCAGTGCTCTCCGTCATCACGTCATCGCCAACTACCCTGCTCTCTGCTCCCTTCCCACTTTCAGATTTCTTATTTGTCGCTGGTCTTCCCAATTAGGTAGAACCCCCAAATCTATCTGATTTCAGCGCTGTTAATTCGTTTCAGCTTTTCTAATAATCCAAAAAACTGCCATTCAATTTGGCTTTGGATTCCAGCAGAAAAAAATAATAATGAAATTTTGGTAAACCGAAACCAACTCTTCTCAAGCTGCGTTTTCCCTCATTAATAAATTTCACTTGTTATGCTTAATTGGAGGATCTCGGAATCTGTTTGATTACTCTTATGCGGTTTGAAAAAGGAGGAGGAAAACATCATGGGGTTCAAGAACAGATACTTGGTGATGGAAGTTTTCTTGGATCCGGACAAGTCGCTCGGGGTGGACGATCCCATCATCCTCACATCATTCAATGTCTCCAAAGCGATCAAGGACAGCATTCTCGTCAATTTCGGGGTCTGCGGGCTGGGTTCTTCTATCGGATCGTTTCAAGGTGAATATTACTGCTAGTGTTAGATATATTGCTGCTGGTCTTCCACCATCAGTTCGGATCTTTGGTAGAGTTGGTTTCTGATCAACTACTTTCGTCTTGTTATTTGCACTTGGAATATCTGTCTGTTAGTATTACTAAATAATATTGGCAAATTGATAGTACCTCATTCTCTTGTTTCTAACTTCTAAATTGTTGCTCCACAGTTAAGTATGTCAACCCCATCACCAAGTTGATCATTGTGAGAACTTCTAGAGAGGATTCACAAAGGGTGTGGGCTGCAATTACCATGGTTTCCAGCATAGCAAATTGCCCTGTGTTGTTTAATTTACTCGATATTAGCGGTGAGTTGAAGTATTGAACCAGATCTTATACTTGATCTGTATGCATTGCAATATCCGCATTGCTTGTTTTCGGCAGTTCGTTATTTGAATTCTAACGTATTCTTGAGTTCCCTTGATGAACTACTTTGAAATCCACCTTTTCTTTCCCTATGTGGTAGACACCAATTTTGCACTATAGAGAAAAGAATTGTGTTCCCTTTGGCTGTTTGCAGACTACTCTGATGTTAGTAGAAATCAAAACCTTGTTATATAAAAACAAATAGTAGCAGTACGTTGACAAAGTGCTACATTCTGTTTTCTGCACGAGGAAAATGATTTAATGATCTTGTTGATGGTTTGCAGTTGGGTTAATAATTGTGGCAGATATGATCACGTTTCCATGTTCCTAAGTATTCATTGTTGCATGCAGGGTGCGTAAGAGCATGTAAAAATGCTGCATTGAAGTGTGAGGAAGCGAAGCTTGAGCAGTATAAGCTTGTTTCTGGAGCTCATCTCATGGATGAAGTCAATCAGCAGATGCGCAACTACCTAGAGAAGATCAAATTTTTAGAGAGCTGATACTACAATTATGCCATCTCTTACCTTGTAGGTAAACGTCTATATCTGCTAGAGCACCAATTTCAATTTTTGCCTCTCCTTTGATATGTTGTATAAACAAGTGGTGTTCATAGGGGATGAGCATTTTGGTTGATTGCTTGATTAGTGTAGTTAATGAAATATGTTGCAATATGCACCTACATTTGGCTCTGTCTTAACATAACTTCAAATATTGAGGGGTTGATTGGTGGCATAACAGCTTGAAATAGTTTTAATAGTGGAGTTTTTTTTCTTCCCTAAATGAAAATTGCGAACTAGTAATCTAAAGAAAGCCAAAAGCTGAACAATTGGCATGGAAAAGGATGTGACATTATCGATTGCAATGGAAAGCTAATCTCCATGACTGCAGGCATAGCCTTTACACAAATGCCCAAATCATTCTCATAAAATCCCTATTATTTCTTGCAAACTAAAGTTCGCTATTGTTTTCTGGTGATTGTAAAGGTCATAATGTTTGATATGTTTTTTAACGTTTAAGGTTCTGTTCAAATATACCTAGTTAAACTAATTTAAGTCAGAGTCTTAGACTGTTTGTGGTTTTCCCATTTCCATTAGGTTTTTCCCTCGTTTTCATCTTGTGGGGCTAGCTGAGATGGTAGTATACTCTCATCATTGCCACTTGAGGCTGTGGAGAATTTTTCTATAGTCCCCAATTCAATTCAAAAGAGGTTAATTCACGGAAACACTTGTGATCCATGTTGAGGTTATTCGGCAACAAAGTTAGAGTCATGCTGATGGTTCGTAAGTTCCGACATATCTTTAGTATTTGAAATCTTCCTTGATTCTGTGGGATTATCTAATCCTAGAGACTCATGATATGGGTTGGCTATGGTCCTGTGCAAGTATATATGAATTTCTCCTTTCCAAAAAGAGTTCCAAGCGAAGAAGAATCTTCCACTTTGTATAAAAATTGCTTTTTCTGTCGATTTGGAAATGCTGTACATCAATCTTTCTGCACCTGTGAGAGTCGTGCATGTACAAGGGCATCACCTTATCCAAGAGCAACTGAAGCGTGCAATTACCCTGGACGACCTTGTTATCCTGGGCTGTTGGGATAGGCCATATGATATCAACTGAGTTCTCTACATCTAATAAAAAAATTTGGTCGTATGCTCTTTAAAGAAGGGTTAATGTAGTTTTGCTTAGGATATGGCTTATCCATATTATGAGAGTAGGATTTAGTTACCTTCCTATCAGTCATTGTGGTTGGTTTTGGACGTGAATTGATATTGCAAAACAATATATGTCAAAGGGGCCTCTGAGGAACTGCTTGTATGGTTGCCTCTGAGGAACTGCTTGTATGGTTCTTCTTTGTTTTAACTTGTTAATTCCCTTTACATGGTTATTTAAGCACTAAATCCTAAGCTGAAGAAGCAAGCTAGGCTAGCAACCACTATCAAGACTGGGTGGTGCAAATGGATGTATATGTACTGTTACACGCACTGTGGTGATATTGTGAACCTCTTACGTTGGGACAGATTGTGGGTAATATTAAGAACTATGTAGTCATGGAGATTTATCTTTTGACCTATATTTGCTCTCGCTGTTTAAGTCATTTCTTGATTTTTGTTCACGCCAATTACTGAAAGTTTTCTCATTCTTTGGCTAGTGTTGAGGTTTTCTACATTCCATACGCATCTGTGACATGTATCTAAACGTTTTTTTCAAAGATCGCAGGAGGGAGCTTCTAAAAGACGGAAAATGCCGAACAAGACCCAACCGTGTCGGTGTAGCTACTAGAGCAAGTGTAAAATCAACATCAGATGCAAGTAGCTGGTGACTAGGTTGCTGTAATTTATATAAAGAAATGACTCAAAGCACCACTCCAGTGAACTTGTTATTTGGGAGCAAATTTTGCAATTGCCAAAATATGTGCGAATTCAGACTTATGAACTTTTCAAGCTCCTCTTGTCATAGCATGAACAACTTCGTCTGCATCATTGTGCAATGCTGTCAAAACAGACAGGACAGTGAAGAGAAAAATCACCATTTCAGTAGATTCATAAGCACAAGGTGGCCAATCCATGTAACGGCTCCTTATACGATATTCGGCGCTCCAAGTTTCTACACATTAGATCCCTGAACAAATCACAATCCTTATGCATACTGGGTTCAGTGGCGTGAATCTCAGTCTACGTATAGGAACTTAGTGATTGAAAAGATAGAGTGGATAGGCCACGTTCTGCAGAAAATCATAACGTCTTCAAAATTGAGCAGATGTATATTGAATAATGAATAACAATGTATCCGTCATTTCGTAAAAAAGAAAAAAATGTATCTGTTAGAACAAATGTTCTCCACTACACAAAAATTCATATCATGACACTGGCTAGTAAACTCTATGATCGATGACGACGACAACCTAAAACTCTTCTGTATGAATGAGCGAATCCTTGGAAATCCAGGTTTTCAAACATTTCTTTCTTTATAATGTGACAAAGCTCTCAATTTCAAGCACCAAATTTGGCCTAATAACGAGTATTATCTTTCAAGCTCTCATCGTCCTTGCAGGGATCATAGCTTATTATCTTTCAATTTCAATTTCAACTTCAAAGTTCCTGCTTGAACTATCACTTCATTCTCGGACGGTTCCACCTGTAGAACAGTGGCTTCTTTTTTGCCGATACGAATAGTGTCACCGACCTTGGGCAGCTTTTTCGAGACCACTGCACTTCCAAACAAGAGTGAACTTGGTTGCATTGACGTAGAAGAAATTTACTAGTACATTTAAATAGCTCAATGCCAATGATGACTACCTGGGGATTGAATGACGCCTTTAGTAGCAACAGGAGGTTGCTCGCTATTTTTCTTCCCATGATTCTGGCCATTTACTGAAATACTGGCACCGGGACGGTAGTTACCTTCTACCGCAGGCCTCACAAGCTTAACCATGGAGGCACGACGCTGCTGCATTTTCTTATTCAGAATTGAGCGGGCAAGTGAAGCAATTTCAGATAGTTCTTGCCATTTACTGTATCTCAGAACTGACCCATGCTCGATGAGCTTCCTTTCAGTTGCCAATAGTTTCTCATGAAGATCTTTGGAAATCCTGCATTTATCAAAATGCAGTGACATTACTACAGAAATCAGCACTCATCTTGCAACAGGCAACCCACACATAACAGAAACGCAAAGCACAACTGGCATAGGAGTGATAACAAATACAAGTACGAAGCATACATGAAGATTACTTGTGTTTAATCTCATGATTAGCTTTCCACTGACTCGCTGAGCGATTTGTTAGTTGTTACTAACAATAAAGCAAGAAGCTAGAAATTAAGGGAATCTGTCCCTTTGTGACCAGTTATCTTGTTTTCTGGATGCTCAACAGTTTACTAAGAATCCAAAACTGGTTTTCCCATCCAGTGATAAATTCAATAGCAATCCTTTTTCCATCAAAACAAAACTTACTTAAGAAAATGTTCGGATTCATGTACATGTTCTTGAACTTGCTGCTTGAACTTCTCCATATCCAGTATAACCTGTAGAAAACCAAAGAGAATCACACTTAACCATAAAAGCTGGAGTTACATGCTTCATGACAGTCCAGTCAAGCATGTTCCGTACTTCGAAGAAGGCAGCATGTACTTGAAGTAGATAAGACAGACGATATCCCACTCTATTTATGGACTGTGTCTGTCACCTCATGCTTGATTGCATATGAATTTGTTAATATAATGGGAAAAGAGAGAGTGTGTCATGGCATATGTGTCTAGTGATAAATGAACTGTTGAGATTAAAAGTTAAAGATGAATGATGAAGATCATAAGATAGCATTCTAATCTCAACCCTTGATTTGTGTTATTTTAAAATCATTCATTTGTCATAAGACGCACTTATATCATGACACACTCCCTAAGCCGATAATGTAATACTGTATCTAGCACTTCTGTCATACTCGTTTCATATCTAGCATCTCTATCATGCTCGTTTCATAGAATCATCTCCAAGATTTTCTCAGAGAGGATCATGTCAGAAGTAGCAAGATAAATCGCCCATCGAGATGAGTACAACCATTTATGAACATGAATAGAGAGCACATGAAACACATATAATAAGAAGCCACATATGCAAAGTCGGGTTCATCTGTGGTGTATTGTGCTCTTAAATCTTAACGAAAAGATGCAAGGAATGAAAATTTTCCACTTAACAGCTTAAACGGCAGTATATGATATAAAAAGAGTCCTGGAAACCGAAGGGTATGGAACGGAGAAAGTACCTCATTAATCTCTGCACTAGCTGCTCCATATGAATTGCGAGAACTATCTATTATTTCACTGGGCAACCCTAACCTCTCAGCTATACTGATTGCATTTGAGCGCCCTTCATTTGAGAAGAGTAAAGAGAAGTCACTTTCTTGAGGCAGCCATGAGTCAGAAACTTGCTAGGAAATATACTAAGGGATGAATGTCGGAATTCTTTTTTCAAAAAAAAAAAAAAAGCATGGCAGAAAACAAATAATCAAGCTGTCAATTATACAGGATGAAAGAACAGAAACCTGGAACACCCCAGAGAATCTTATAAGTTGGCTTCAGGTTGACTTCATCAAACTCCATGCATGCATTTTCGAAACCTTGATTGCTGTCACAGACATGTAGAAAAAGAGGAATTGACACAGCTAATAAACAATCAGCATTATATCTATCATAAACCCCCTTGTATGTTGACTCTCAAGACAAAGAAACACCTCCTATGAAATGGGAAGAGTTGAGCGGCAGGCTAGCGGAGATGCGCCCAAAAATCTTTTGAGATAATACTCAAGAATCAGATACCTGTATTTCAAAGTTTTGAGTTCACCGTGATGAGTAGTAGCTATGGTCAACAAAGCACCAGCATCCGCAAAAGATTCCAGTACAGACATACCAAGTGCAGCTCCTTCAAGGGGATTTGTTCCTGCCCCAATCTAACATATAAGAAAAGTTATCCGGGACTACTCATCCTCCTTCATTCCCCTACTAAATGTAATATTCTGACTAGCATACTCCATGTATCCCACACATATTTTGCAACGTTTTACCAAATTTGATTATCCCAATTTATTTCTAATATTTGCTAAAATGACTTCTCCCTTTATGCTAAAGACTCAACCACCTTACAAGTAATTTTTCATTTCCTCTTTGTTGGAGACAAAAATTGTGTGGGGTGGGTAAAGAGGGAGAGGGAGACCCCTCCAGTTTCATGGAGAATAACAACTCAACAAGAATGCCAATCATCCATGTTTAAAACACTCCTAAGTTCACATGCCAAGTCAAATTGTTGCAATACATGAGGGACGGAGGGACTTGTTCTTAACAATGACAAATCTACATTGGTGCGAATCAACGTCCAGCACACGAGACCAAGTCTGCTCGTAAAAAATAGAAAAAGCACAGATTGGCATGAGTAATACAGTATAATCTATCATGAGAAAACATGAGAGAACATGTACTTGCTACTGGTGCATACCTCATCTAAAAGCACCAATGATTGGCTGGTTGATTTGATTCGGATATCCTGAGAAACACCAAAACAGAAAGCATATGAAATCAATGAGTCTTGGATATCAAGGAATACAACCAGCAATGATGAGAGAACATAAACACATGTCCTTGGCCCACAAAAAAATGTATATACAAAACCACGAAATTAGTATGAAGCTCAGGGAGCTGAGATCATTGTATAACAAAAGAAGTTGCAAGTGCTCATATCATCAGAAATCAGCTTCTTCAAGAGCACTGGTTTAAATTAGAAGTAACCTTCTGCTTGAACTCGCAAATTTCTAGAAAATGGGTTCGAAAGTAAATCCTGTATGGTTCAGGTTAGAAGTTTTGCGAGGCAAGGGGACGCATAGAACAAGATGCTGCCTCAGTTTATTGGTCTTCAAAGATTTCAGTTATTGGTACAAATAATGTCAACAGCATAATGATACCATCGCAGCATTCCAAGACTATATAAGACCTCTGTATAACAAAATGAATTCGAGTTTTGAACTCCATTTCGCTTACACTAATTTGTTTGAGGTGGCCAGAAAACGTAGATAAAGACTGAGATAGCGACTGCTCATCACCAATATCAGCAAAAACAAAATCAAACCATGGGATTCGCGCACCCTCAGAACATAAGATATAAAGGCCTGCAAAGAAAAGATGAATTAGAAGGATGCTTCAAGAGTTCAATACAAATAGATAGTGTTTTACCATGCAGCTCAGAATGCTTGTATGCATAAATGATATCGCCTGGTTAAGATTGGCAGCCTCACAACGTAAAGCACCCGAGTATGCGACTAGCCATAACACTTTTAAGCAGCAACTTACAGAAGAAAGAAAATAATTTAAACTGAAGAGCCAGGTAAAAAAGGACATATCAAGTAGGATTACTCGAGTAGAAATATCTCTTTTGACGAAGGAAGCCTCAACCATGCATCATATGCAGAAACTGGGTTCAATCAAACAGAAAAACTCGGACAATAAAATAGAAAATTTTGTACGGACAGAACCAGTGTTCTGAAACAATGATATCTGCTTCAAGGTCAAAGACTTGGTCATTTATGCAGCAGTGCTTAAATCTGGCAAGTTATGCTGAAGGCAGTAGGAAAATGCTGCATATATGCCCAGGTTTCTCTTTTTCCATAGGAAGAGTATTACGCCATCTTTTACCATTTTGCATCATCCCTTTTCCATAGTTGTGCATATCTAGTAGCGAGATTCATATGGATAACATGTCGGACGGCATGATGCAACAACAAAAGACACAAACAACCAGAGAGATGGGTCAGGAAGATGTCTGCTCAAACCTGATTTTGCCATCATTGCAAACAAGCCAACTGTTTTCAAGCAAATAGTTTTCCCTCCGGTATTAGGGCCGGTAATAAGTAGAACTCTTGTTTCCTTGGCAATTGAAAAATCAACTGCTACTGGGGGAGCATCTTCCAGGTCTCTCACCTAATGACAGGAAACTGCATCCAATATGATATTCGAATAGTTAACTTGATGAAAAGGAACATTAATTGCATCGTTAGTGATAATAACTTTACGCTGTAGTTCTGGAAGGTTTATATCTGATTCTTCTGTTGCGTACGCACCCTTCAACCTTCTCCTTCTGATCTCCTGAAGCCATGAAACTTCAAGTTATATCCGATTAGAATTCCTACATAAACAAGATAAACCAAAAAATAGCGTAATCAAAGTTAGTCAGCAAATCTTACAGCAGTGGCATCAGCAACATCCTTCTGTGCCTTTCGTAGACTGAGCTTGTGCCGTTGAAGTAATAGAGGATGATGAGCTTTGGGCAGATATAATTTCCATTCCCCTTTTCCATAAGATGAAGTTGGCACTTCTGCCTTGCAAAGAATATCCTTAGGTTCCATCAAAAGCAAATCAGGACGAGTTCCGCCAAAGGATTGACTATAAGTTGCTCGGGCATTGACCTAAGTCCAAGAATATTCAGTGAGCCACATAGTAAGGACCAGAAAAGTTCGTTAGCATACTAAAATATACACTGAAAAGTACACTAAAAAAAAGGTTGATTCTTCACAATTCTATTATATTACGGACCTAAGTTTCTCCAGTATAAGATTCTGCTGTCTCAATTCTTAAGACGGTGTTTCCACCACAAACACCACTGAGTTCAGTTCCAATGTGGCAACATCATATCACTGCTTTAAAAAAAAGGACAATACATACTTCACATTTCTAGAGCACTTTGAAAAGCAGCAATGTTAAATTTCTTGTGCATGATAACATAACTAATTAATTATGATAACAACATAACTACTAAGTTGTCAAACATCAAAGCAGATCTTGCATCAGGATATCTTCCTTCTTCATGTCATAATACGAATCAACACCACACAAAGAGCTTGCACTCAAATTTTAAAAGGAAGTTAATAGGTAAATGAGTTACTACTTGACACTTTATACTTCCAAAGAGTAACTACTTGTTAGAACTCAAAACGCAATTATTTTCTGGAGAGTACAACAATCTAAAATTTCAGTTGAGATATAAACTCAACAAAAGAATGCTCACCATGTCAAGTCGGATGATACTGTTCAACAATTCATCAATGCCATCAAGGTCTGATTCCATCTGTTGAATCAAAAACATAACAGGAACTATGATAAGCCCAAAAAAGAAATAAAAAACAGTGAAGCATGAAACAATGCACCACATAGTACGTCAACACTCCAAGTACTGGACCTTTGCTGTCAAGTCTAAGAGCACTTCTGCCTCGGCTTCCGCCACCAATGCTTTTGCACGATGTAAATCATCATTTAATGGAATAGCAGACAGTGGTTCCACACTGCTTCCAACCTTGGAGCCACTACAAGAAGAGAAACACGCTCGTTTGAGTAATACATGCATCTAGAAAGTCTGTTATGTAAAGCATTATAATTGACATTGATTATCCCCAAATTAGGAAAAAGAAAGGAAACATGGGGAGAGCGACAAGTTAATTGTCAACCGAGGACTGCCTGTGGAAAGGTTAACACCAAACCGCACATCGACATGACCACATGCCACCATATAATCTGAAAACTTAATAGATAAAAGAGGTCGGTCCTCTATCTTAGACTTACAGAAGAAACATAACATGAAAGAATGAAATGGTTTACGATAGCGGAAATTCTGAAACAGCGATGGAAACTTTTACTGCCAACTTTCCGTGAAGCCTGAACTCCAAACCTAGGTGACTCTGGGTGTGTTAGACTTTTAAAGCATGAAAAGAATGCATGAAGTGGCTCTTTGATGCTCACTAGTGTTGAACATATCCAAAGGAAAAAAAAAGGCAAAAAGGCATTGCAAGAATGTGAGCTACAGACTTTAGGTACAATTGATCTGCAAATCCTCTATCTATCAGACTACCAGTAACCATGTTAGAGAAAAGATCAAATTTTGAATTAAGTTGCAGATAGTGATCATAGTGCTCCCTATAGCATGCAAGATTGAGCTTCGGTAAGAAGAGAGTATGATTCTATGTTGTGTAAGCAAGGATGTTGTGATTATGTGTTCATATCTTGGGATAAAAAAACTAAGCATGAGATAAGTATGTTCTTTACAGAAGATTGAATCATCCATTTAAAAAGGGGGAAAAAAAAAACAGAACTGGAGATCATTGATGCTAATGTGGGTGACAATACAGTGTACTTCAGCAGCGGCATGCGCTTTTCAAGATGGGAACAAGCAGGCACAAGAATGGCAGCAAGAATAGTGTACCTAGAAAGCAATAAGCCCTTAATACTTGTCAGGTGCTCCTTACTCGATGTTATACACAATCTTCCATCAATATATGTAACTTCCTGAATCACAAGAATATCAGGTTGAAAGGGTGGAAAGGATACTACTGGATACCTAATATCCACGAGAAAGACAAGCTCACCAATGAGGAATTGTCGGATGGCTCATCTGAAATAAGTTTGGCCATCAACTGATGCAGCTGAAGGAAAAGAAAAGAGAATTTTCATCAGAGAAAAACGTTAACAAATAGAAAACTGCACGTGAATCATTTGAGCTGAACAAGTTGAGGAGAATTCCAGCTCACCAATCCTTGCAAGAGAGCATACCAATGATACACGCATTTAACAGGTTCGATTGTAGTTAAAAGAGTTGTTGCAGTAATAATCCATGACTCAATGTGTAAAATGACATCTAGTCCAGTAACTAGTTAAAAGTACCCCAAGCATAAGTAAGCAATTAAAGCAGGAATAACGAAATCAAAAGCAAGTGGCTAGGATGACAAAATATTCAGACAAATACATCCACATCTTTAGGTTAGGAATTGTTTCGTGGTACTGTTCAAACACAAGCTAAAAACATTTAACACAAGCAATTATCGAAAAATGGGGTATCCTATATCATTATCAAGGACAAAGAAAAAAAATTCACTATTTCTGAGTTTTTTTTTCCATAAAAGTATTATGCAACTAAAAGTTTTTTCTTCAACCCAAAAAAAAAAAAAAAAACCAGAAGGAAAAAAATAACAGAAAGCATGCAATAGGAGGCCCCAACAGATTTCAGATCATAGATATCGGAAAAAAGAGTTACCCTTGTTTCAAGTTCCTGAACTCGCGTGCGGGCCTTTCTCAACTTGGGGCTCTGAGGAAGGCAAATTAGAAAAAAATGAGAACGAATGCTTGAAAAAGTAGGTAGCACTCAGCGAAAAAACAGCAAACAGAGGTTCTTTCGCTTTATTGACTGAATAAGCTGATCACAATTCATAGGTTTAGGAAAGACCCTTTGCATCAAAACTTCGAACAATACGACTGTAGCTATGTTGGTTTGCAATTGAAAATCCGGAGTTGCGTTGACCAAGCATTCCAAAAAGAATGCCAAGAGAGAAACATGGTCCAGTATTGAGAGCAAAAAGATACAAGTGACCCAATACAAACTTTCAGCAACTATAATGGACTGAGTGCTCTTTGATAGTCTATGCACCAACCACACGAGTTATGTGCCTACAATAAGCTGAACGAAACGGTTGAGGGGACTACCCTGATGCTCAGCTTTGAAGCTCAATGCACAAACATTCGGTATTGTTGGTTTCCCAACAAGATATCGGAACGTGGATAACATGAGGTAATGGTTTGAATCAAACAACCTCCACTTGCTGTGTGGTTTGTTTGGCACTTGTCCATACTTCAGGACCATGAAGAAGATTCGAGGGACAACGATAAGGTACTAATAACATAGTGACTAATAACATAGTGACCAACCATCAAATCGTGTTTTGGTATTGTTGAATTGTCAAAGGATACTATTCCTATATCCTAGGAAACATGGCAAGGCCAGATCTCTTGAAAAGAAGACTTGTCCTGCAAACAAATAATAAATCAGGTAGTTTATCTGAAAAACACAAACCGCTGAGTCTCTGACAGAGCCATCTTCATTGATGACTTCTGCAATCAACTTAGCAAGCGGCCGATTAATAACCCATCCCAGTATCTGTCAGAAAATTAAGAAGGTGGAGGAAAACATAACTACATGGCCAGGATCATCCAAGAGTAAGCTCAGAAAGGAACATGGAAAGGGGCATCATATATGTACCACTTCAGCTAAAGGCATGAAACGCGTGTGCAAATCTGCATTCCCCCTAATAGCATCTTTGATCCTAGTCTGCAACATGTCAGCGATTTGTAGTAGAGATGCAATAGCAAGGGCTTCCTTTCCACGGACAGGAAAGCTACTGCATGCGTGGTCAACAGCAGATCTAACCTACATAGTTCATGTGAATCTCAGTCTATAATAGAAGGTAAAACGACCATTATGGTATAGGTATGCAAAAGTAAGTAATTACCAATACCTTGATGACTGAAGAGAGAGTCCTTGTCGGGAATAAAATAACATGACTAATGAGATCAACCTATGATTTTCCAATTGTTTTTTTTTTTTTTTCTCTCTTTTCAGAAAAGGTTAGTTTCCATATTCCTCCATGAGTCGGCCTACAAGAACAACTACATCTCCACTCAACTAGCTCCATGTAGAAATTTAACATGTAGAGTCAGGTCTGACAGCATAGTTCAAAGTCTTGGCCGTAACGGCCATGATCTCAGTGAATTGGAGTTGTTTTGGCATTGGCTGAACTGGTATTGACAGTTGAGTCAATTGAAACACACATGTGATCTAACAAGGAATATATTCTATGTTTGTTGGCGATTTTATCGCAAAAATATCGGTTGAAACACGTTTTCATGAGAAATTAAGGTTATAACTCGGAAAAACTCGACAAGACGTAGTGAGATTGTTTGACAAGAGAAAAACATAAGAGAAAATATTGAGAGGCATGAGTTATACATAAAAAGTTGAGGGAAAAATTCTTAAGGCATATGACTGAACTCATAAGAATAAAATAGGACATTAAGAAATGTAGGCACATGGACAATCCGTTGAAGTTAGCATTATCAATTGCTCTATGTTATAGATGTAATGTTCTATTAATAAGACTGTTTGACATTTTTACTCTATTTTATGATATTGTTCTTGAAGTTGACACCTCTTAGGTTTAAAAAGAAATATGTACTATATTTATTGATTATGAGTATCTAACAGGTAAACTTCTTACCATATTAAGTATAATCATAATTTTTTCATGAATTTTTAGAGCTTCTAACTATTCTAGAGTTTTGTATCGCTCGAAACCATGATCAAACCCGATGCGGATCCGATATTTTGATAACCAAGATGAAGGCTGAAACCGAGACTTTGAACTATGTCTGACAGAGAAGCATTTCTATCGTGAATTGAACTATATACCAGACATCCTTAATGCAATGTATGATCCATAGGTCTAAAACGCCTTCTAGAAATTTACAGCGTTCTTTTTGTTTCAACCGGTTGTCCTGACATCAACCATCTAATTTGGCGCCAAATTAATTGCCAAAAAAATTTTGAGCAAGAGATGATCTTGTCAACTCGCAAGCCGAT
Organism: Drosera spatulata; assembly: GCA_035668315.1. NCBI lineage: Eukaryota > Viridiplantae > Streptophyta > Magnoliopsida > Caryophyllales > Droseraceae > Drosera > Drosera spatulata. The sequence continues at coordinate 41,095 of JAOVYX010002451.1, forward strand.
TTGTGTTAGATAACTTAGCTTTTACACACGACCATATTCTAGAACTAAGTTTAGTTTGTGATAAGGTGCAACAAATTGCTAGGTCTCACTCGTCTATGTGACAAGAACACAAACAGCAAAAAGAATGAGATCTCATCAAATACAGCAATATTGTGGTTTTCGAACCATCTGTTTACACTTCCAATAGAATCGACTTTTGAAACAGTATCAGAGCATGTGTGACCGAGAGGTCAACAATTTGGAATCTAGTAATCTTCATTTGCATATTTGGTTTGTTAAGCACCTCGTATGTGGTGGATCAGTACATTGCACACATTTTAAAGCCATGAATAACATTTGCACGACAAGGAGTATTAAAGACATAAATACTAGTACTAAAAGCTAGTTCTAAAAGAGTTGAACAATGAATCCATAAAAGCTAGTTCTAAAGAATTGAACAAATCCAATCATTGATTTCTAAATCTATAAGTAACAACGGACCCGTGCTCCAGAGTACTGCTTAGGCGCTAGCCTAAAAGCTATGCAGTCCCGTAGCGTCCTAGAGAGGCCTGGGAGTCTTACCCTAAGTTGTAACTAACATGGATAATATCAAGTATCACAGATGTCATCTGGGTGCATTTTCAGTTGAAAACCGTCTAGACTCCAGCTCGCCACTATAAGGTGACAGCCTCATCTCAGCCAGTCTACTGTTCTCTAATTAACAACTTGCAACTCAGCATATCCAAGAAAAACACACAAAAGAAACCCACAACAAAATGCCCTCACCAGGTGGGCATCAATGCAGGCGAAGTTCAAGATCCCATCACCATACTTATGAATCTCAACTGCCGCATTCGTTTCATCCAGCAACCTCAAGCTCTCCTCGTAGGTCTGATCCAACCTCCACAATTGCTCCTGCAAAAAACAAAAAACAAAATTAAAATTAAAATTACACACATTTCCCTCACAAAGAAAATGGGGCAAACTTGGACCATCGGGGTTCCAGCTGCAATACAATATTTTTGATTTTGCATAAACAAAGTCCAAATTAGAGTATACACAGTTCAAATTACAGAATACAAAATGAGAAATACAGGGCTATTATTGCATTGAAGCACCAATTATTTTCCGTTCGCAATAAGTGAAGTAACACAGGATCTTATACGTAACAGTTTTGAGCTCTCGAACTCCAATGTGCGTAATTGTATTCTCAACGAGACATAAGACAGCAAAATCACAGCTACCTACCTTGGTCGCTTGGCGACCCAAGGAGGTACCCGCGAAGGACGAAACGACGTCGCACAGCTTCTCCCATTCCAGAACCCGAAGACTGCTCACTTCAACGCTCGTTTTTCCACCACCAACAGCAAATTCCCTATCGGCTTCGATCGAAGTTGCTTCGCGGAGAGGTTTCAGAGAGCAGTGGATTCGGAATCGAATCGAGATGGATTTCGGAGGTGTTTTTGGTGATGGTGATTTGGGTTTTGATGGTGTGGTGAGGATCGAGATGGAGGTGATTTTGGGGCTGGAGAGCGCCGAGTGTGATGATGGGAGCATCTCCAGGTGGATGATTTGGTTTGGGGGAAGTGTGGTCGATGCTTTTGTTTCTGTGGTTGAATGAAGGGGAAGTGGACTTATGGCGAGCACATGAACTTTGGATAACGTTAGCACTCTTTTGTTCCACCAAGCATAACATTTTTTTTAATGAGCATACTGAGTACTCCGTCTATATATCAAACTAGATGCAACTATTTCATTCAGTTTTGTAATGATAATAAAGTTTATTTATAAGATAAGATAATATAACGTATTGAAATAAATGATGATGATTCAATATTTATTAGACGAAAAGTTTGTCGATATAAGAAATATAATGAGTATTTCGGGACAAACTCAAATGGAGAAATATTGCGTGTAGTTTGGGATGGAGGGAGTATAGCATTTAAAAAAAAAAGATTATTTCCTTCTTCACATATTAAGATTAACAAATTGACTTATACGAAAATTTATATGTGTGTTGAATTTTTAAATCAAGATTTTTTTTTTACCTTAGAGGTTTGTGAGATGAAAAAAGAGAGAGAAGAATAGTAGTATAAGTTATAGTGGGTTTAGTTAATGTGATAAAAAAAATAAGAATATTTTGATATTTTTAAAGAAAAAAATCTCAAATAAGGAACATAAAACATCCGAAAGAGAAAACTGTTGTACTTTTATGGGACATAAGAAGTATTGAACACAAATTAAGATGGGTTTTGTTTTTAAATCTAATGCTAATATTAAATCGTCCCGTGACCTTCATAATATGAAACTATATGATAAAAATTTTTATTACGATCAATATTTCACGATATTTTTATGTAAAATAACGTTAGATCATTTTAATTATATCAGTCAAAATTTATCTAGAAAAACCTTCTTGTGAGTTTGAAAGGAGACTTAGGTTAGATGTAGAGCACTTCATCAGGTATTTCAAATTCAAGTCCATAAACCCGACTTGACCCGACATTCGTAACCAACCGAACTCAATTAAAACATTGGGTTCATGAAAATCGACAGGTAGGCATGTGAAATCCGTAAAACCGACTCGAAAGGTTTGCAAATAGACCAAATTGAGACCGACTTGAACACATTCGATAAATTTCTATTTTCTCATAATTTATATATGTATTTTTTTGTGGTTATAATGCATCACTCGACTTTTTTTTAGTTATAATTTTTAAAATAGTTACTTTTTTTTGAACCTTTTCACTAAATCATTAAAAGTAAAAGAAAATTTAATAAGCACGTGTGTTGTCAGGCAAATCCAACAATGAAAACTTCACAAATTTTGTTTAATACTTTTTTTAAAAAAATTCTCAAGAAATTTTCTTTAGTGCATTTTTTTTTGTCATTTTTAATTCTCCTGATTTTACATCTTCACTGTTGGAGTTATCTAATAACACACGAAATTACGTGTGTTGCTAACATTAGACTCGCTATGCCCTAAAAAAATGGGGAAATTTAATTAGTCATGAAACTATATTGACTTTTGTGTACCGTTGTTCAAGTTCTAGTTTGATGAGTCCGGTGAACTTGAGTTTGCCTCGACGAACTGTTCGCAAGACTATCTGCATACCTAATTAGATCGAACTGGTCTTCTGTTTACAGCTAGAGTTCAAATAAATTCAAATTCGAGACGAATAGTTACTGTATGAGTTCAAGTTCGAGTTCGAGTTAGTGTTGGTAGATACCCGACTCCATTCGACTCCCATATACCTCTAGTTAGATGGAATGTTCTCGCAGTGTCTTTCTCTCTCGTCCGTTAGATTGGAAGTAAGGTGGGCAGCTGAGCATAACAACTGGCTTTTATTGCAACCAGAAACAACCCAAGAAACCAAACAAGATGGTTCAATTCGCCGATCCCACTCTACTTTTATCAACTTGCCTCTTCTGTTCATTTCACAAAGAGCCTTCTTTCCTCACCCATCTCAATCTCATTCACATTCCACCATCAGTGAACAAAACTGTTTCATATTTTGTAAACAAACTTCTCCGAGTCTATCCTTATCACTTGGTATACATGCGAGTTTAAAACACACAGGTGGTTTGCGCATCAGTTTTCGGAAGAGAAAGTGTAATTCTTCAAACTGTGCCCACTGCCCACTTCTAAACCAATCCTGCACCAATAAGTCAAAAAATGCCCATTAATTTCATAGAAGAAGAAAAAGCATCAAGGACAAAACCCATTGACTCAGTCCGTGCCCTGTCATTTTACACCCCTTTTAGACACTTCTTCCCAATCCCACGAATAGCTAAACAAATGGATGTGGATGAGTCCACTAAACACATAGTGGATCATGCACCATTGCTGCCAACATGAACAGGAACATGAACAAGAACATGAACTCCCACAACTTTGCTACCAAAGCCACCATGCCTGGTTTTGCCACCATTGTGCTTCTGCTCACTCACTTGCTGCTCATCGCTCCACCTTCTTCTTCACTTCCAATGTGCACCAATCTAAGTAAGCGCTTCGTCATTTCTCTTTGGCATCGGGAACAGTCTCTTTGTTGAGGTTATTTTGTGCTTATTCTGCCCCTGTAGACCCTGTCTATGATGGGAGTGGTTGTCGTCGTTGTTTTCTTCTCCTATTTCTCTTTGTTTCCTGCATTATTCTTCAATGTGAGTTATTGGCTTTTGTGGGAATGAATGAAATTAAACAGGAGCACCAACCATTTCAAGAACGCAGCTGGGATTTTGCACTCCGTACAATGGAAGTGTGTGCTGTGATTCGGCTGAGGATATTCTATTGCAGAAGCGTTTTCAAGCTATGAAGATTGCTGATACTGGTTGCGCTGCTTTACTCAAATCAATTCTCTGTGCAGTAAGCACTGTCCATTGATTTCTTGAACCGCAATTTTATCCAGTTCTCTGTTTTGGGTTTATCGACATTGCTTAGCCTCGATCTCAGGGTTATATCAGCAATAATCATATCTCAAGTTCACAATCATGGAAGAACCAGTAGCTTATATCGCTGAATGGGGTAATATATTTTACCCAAATACCTAATCTCATGAGGCACAAGTTGTTCACGGAGTAGATGCTATTTTTTCTACTTTCTCCATGATCAGTATAAGTAACTAATCAACTTAAGCATATACTGTCGAAACTATCACCAGAGGGAACGCATGACCTATCAATTTATCCCATAGTGATGGAAACTATTTGAAAAAAGAATATAAAAGAGAGGATGTGATATCCCTGACACAGATCCATTCACCTCCTTGCTGACTATATAGCACTAATCAACTAGTTCTATAAATATTCATGAAAACAATGCCCCAGAAACCATTAGTAAAAACCGACCTAGGACGGTCCTTATGACCGCATCAATGTTCGTGTTCTTATCCTACATTATCAGCAGCGCTTCATCCAACCAACGTTTTCGATATACTCCAACAAAGATAAATAGTTTCTACAATGTGTCCTTGTTGGACGAGCTTTAATTATTCTTATCAAATAACCAGAATAGATTTCATGAATAGACGTCTGGTAAGATGACGTATCAGATGTCCTCGTGCTAAGTTAATACCAACTCATTCGAGGCTTCAACTTCATAATGGAAAAATTGCAGCACTTTGTATGGACCCTTCCCTGTTTGATTACTTTGCCAAGGCGTGGTATTTATAGTAGCACTCTGAATCTAGATTATGCCTAACCAGTGTAAAAATTTCGCATGCTGCAGCGTTGTGATCCCTTCTCAGCGGAGCTGTTTAAGATTCAGTCAGGGCAAAGACCAGTTCCTGTTCTTTGTAACACCGCCAACTCAACAAGTTCTCGTTCATCAGAAAGCGTGAAGGAGGCCTTTTGCTCAACTGTGTGGAGCACCTGCAAAGACGTCACCATTATCAATTCTCCCTTCGCTCCTACATTGCAAGGAAAAGCTGGATCAACAATAACATCAAACTCGTCCAAATTAACAGACCTCTGGCAGTCCGAACGTGACTTCTGTGATGTGTTTGGTGGTACTTCTGATGATGCATCTGTATGTTTCGATGGTGCACCAGTTTCACTAAAAGTGGCTGAGACAGTGGTTGCTCCTCGAGGCCTTTGCCTTGAGAAAATAGGAGATGGGAGTTACATCAACATGGTTCCTCATCCAGACGGCTCTAACCGAGCTTTCTTCTCTAATTTGCCCGGTAAAATATGGTTAGCTACCATCCCGGAACAGGACTCTGGGGAAGTACTAAAGTTGGATGAATCAGCGCCGTTTATGGATTTATCAGATCAGATTCTCTTAGGTGCCCCATTTGGCATGCTAGGGATGGCTTTCCACCCGAACTTCTCACAGAATGGCCGCTTCTTTGCCTCGTATAACTGCGATAACTTGAAGATGCCGGGATGTGCTGGACGATGTGCCTGTAACACTGATTCTAACTGTGATCCAGCAAACTTGAACATGAGTGGTTCGCCTCAGGCTCTGCCTTGCCAATATCAAAGTGTGATTGCAGAATTCAGTGCTAATGGCACAACATCGAATATCTCCATGGTGATCATCAAACTTCCCTCTTACGATCGCTTTAGTAAACAAATAAAGTGTTAGTACCATAGAAACAGCTCAACACTGCCCTTGAATACTCCAATTATCATATTTAAAATCACGCGTCGTAGCACCGAAGATAAATACTGTTGCAGAACATACCTCACTGTTAGGTTATCATCGTCGGGAATTTAACTCATTGCACCTTTTTCAGGCGACAAATGCCAATCCAGCAGAAGTAAGAAGGATATTTACAATGGGGCTGCCATTTACACACAACCACGGCGGTCAAATTCTGTTCGGACCATCTGATGGATACCTCTACTTCATGATGGGGGATGGTGGAGGACGAGCTGATCCCAACAACTTTGCACAAAACAAGAAAGCCATTCTTGGAAAGATTTTGAGGCTTGACGTAGATAACCTCCCAAGTGAGATTTTTGTTCTATTTCCAAACTCGTTTGCCTCGCGGGGGGTACCAACCTTGTCTTCAGCATTTTCTGAATGATTTCCCGTCCTCATATGGAGAATGCAGGCAATGAAGAAATAAAGCAGCTTCAACTTTGGGGAAACTACACCGTACCTCGAGATAATCCGTATCATGAAGACAAAGAATTGGCACATGAAATATGGGCAATGGGATTCAGAAATCCATGGAGATGCAGCTTTGATGCAGAAAGACCTTCTTACTTTCCTTGCGCTGATGTTGGACTGGATCAATACGAAGAAGTTGACTTGGTTACCAAGGGCGGAAACTATGGATGGAGAGTATACGAAGGTCCTGTTCTTTCTAGTCCTCAGCAATCATCGTCTTCAGGAAACCGCTTCGTTAGCTCCTCGGATATGATACCTCCGGTGTTGAGCTACAGCCATAAAGATGTCAACAAGAAGATAGGATCAGCAGCAATAACAGGCGGATTCTTCTATCGGTCACATGCCGATCCCTGCATGTATGGAAGGTAAGTCAAGAAGATAGTTTCATATTACTGTTTCAGAACCCCAGATTAGAAATAAAAAAACATAAATGGCATGAAGGAGACATTCATAGGCGTGATTTTATTGCAGCTACTTATATGGAGATCTGTACGCAAGTGATATCTGGGCGGCTGCAGAAACCCCAAAGGACAGCGGTAGCTTCGTTGCAAACAAACTACCATTCAGCTGCGCAAGCGACTCACCTCTCCGTTGTGACTCCATCCCAAACAGTACTCTTCCAGCTCTTCACTATATATACTCGTTCGGTGAGGATAACAGGAAAGATGTCTTCATTTTAGCTGATAATGGCGTCTACCGTGTTGTTCGTCCAAGTCGATGCAACTATACTTGCTCCAAGGAGACCCTAGTTTCTGTTACAAATCCAAGCCCAGCTTCTCCGAAAAATGGTGCTCAATTAGCAAGACCGCAAGCGCAGCTGCTCGGCTTTCTTCTCCCATTTCTGGTCTTGAATTATATGCACAGATAACTAAGTATGGAAAATGTATGTAGTCCTATGTCATGTCACTTGGTATCGTACAAGAATGTAAAATTATGCAACACTGTTAAACCTAGAATGTAATGTTACTACTCTTTCTGCTTCAAGGAATGATGGATGTCATGAAGAGATTAACTGATCTAATAATATTACAATGCTGATATTTACGAGAACCCAAATGAGATAGTTCTAGTTAAAGATTATTATGCGATCCCACCTTTCCCTCTGCTTTATGAAACTAGATTGTCATATCTATGTGGTAACATATATGGGAAACAATTGTATATCAAGTTCTATCATTGGAATACACACGCCATCGGCATTTGAGAGCATCTTAGTAGTGCCCATCAAATCTGAGTGCCCAAACTATGTTCGTCATCAAATCAACACTGTTGTGCATTGGTACTGAAGGTTTGTAGTTGTACAACAATAACCATGGGAAAAAAACCAAAAATAATTGAACAAATATAGACAGGACAAGATCTATGCACTCATATTTCTTATAATTCCTTATTATATAGTTGGGAAAAAAGAGAATGATTGTTTTATCGTGGATTCGGAACAATCCTTTCTCGATAATGATCACAGTAAGATCTTAAAAAAGTTTCTACCAACAACATATGAAATACCTGCTGGTATCAAAGCAGATCTCTATTACCTTCTGTTTATATCATATTTGTGCATGATGAAATCCCTTGAATGTGATTCTTACTTGGTTCTCACACATCCTGGTCTTTTTGTTTTAGTTTTTAATTTTTAGGCAAAATGCCAATGATACCCAACACTTAAAAAAGGTGCGAATAAATAACCCTTTGCTACCAATTACCTCTCTTCTCGAAACCCTAACCCCTCTCTCCCTCCCAAGAAGCCCTAGCCGATCACAAACAACGTCCTCGCCGCCGCCTCCCCTCGCCCACGACGCCGCTCCCGCCGCCGCTTTATCAAGCTCGTCAAGTCCGATTGTTGATATAGGTGTTGACTTTATTTTGTTTTCGTGGATGATTTTTGTTGTTTTCTTGATGAAAATGGGAGACGGTTCATGTTAGTATGAGAGGTGACTGCTTGTCGAAAGCATTTCGAGAGCGGGAACTCGGTTGCTGATAGTAGGCAAATGTAGGCAATGTAATCTTGGAATTGCGTTGTCCATTCGATTTTTCAGAATATTGCAAACGATAGCAAATCTTTGAAGTTTGTAACTTATTCCGATTGTGATTCATATGTGGTATGTTTCACTTAATGTTGTTTGTGAGGATTGGCTTTTTCTCTCGATCGAATCATTTGGGTTGGTACTTGGTGTCATGCATTTTGTTTTTTATCTGTCGGACCCATCGTTCTTCAATTGTGATGGAATTCTTTGTTTTTCTTTGAATGTAATGTATCTCTCATTTCTTACAGTTGATGGTTCACTGTTTGATTCTCTAATAGCAGCAGCTTCGTGTTCTCCTCCTCCGCCGGTGCCCTCTCCTCCACCGTCGGCATGGAGATCGACGGCGGCGCCGAAGAGAACCAGAAGATTGTGCAGGTTCGCTTCACGACCAAGCTCGAGCCGCTGTCGCTTCGAGTTCCCAACACCCCCTTCTCCGTCCCCTCCGAGGTCACCCGATTTGGCCTCTCCACCCTCATCAACAATCTCCTCCATTCCAGTAACGCCTTTGAATTTTTGTTTTCTCGATTCTGTGTTTTTGTGTTGTTGTATTTTGTGGTGTTGATATGATGTGGTATGGGCAGAGAATGGTGAGTGGAAGACGGAACCATTTGATTTCTTGATCGGCGGAAAGCTTCTGAGGACATCACTGGAGCTGTTTCTCACCACTGAGAGGATTTCTGCGGTGCGTGGTTGTGTTTGATTTGTTGTATGTTAGCTTTCGACTTCAATTGAGGGAATATGGTTTTCATCTTCTATGATTGAGGTGTGAACAATGGGGTTTTGTTTGTCTTGAGTAGAAACTAGGCTTGGAAAGTTCAATTTTGGTACTTCAGCTAATCGCTGGGAGGTCACAGGATGCCATGGAGATGCATAGCCTTCTAAACATTTAACCTCCAAACATTCATTTTGTTATAGTGGTTATAACTTATAAGTTATAACATGGATAATTTCTAGCTTCAAATGTGTTTCTTGCGCCGCGATCTCTCATTTCTTAATCTTTGTGTTGTGACATGTGATAACTTATGTGGGACTTATAAGAAAATGAATAATGTATGAAGAGAACCGCCTAGATTTACTTGGTGCCCGCTGGTTGCCAAGGCGCTAGAAGGTCGCCCACTTGCCTGCCCAGCGTGTTTTGCAAAATTGTGCTGATATTGAGATTGCTAAATCCGGATAATCTGTTCTTGTTTCTGCTTGTAACAGAGAGCTAGTCTATGTTGACGATGAATTTAATAGATTTTGGTTTCCTATCTTAATTGGTTTTTGCGATCCTCTACAGGAAAAAGTACTGGAAATAGAGTACATATGTTCTGTTGTGCCCCGGAAGCAGGAAGAGCCTTCTCTTCATGATGATTGGGTCAGCGCAGTTGATGGTTCAAACCCTGGGTAGGTGATTATGGCGTGCCATCACCCTAACTATTCAAAAGTTGTTTCCTTTTTTTTGGTTTTGGTTTTGGTTTTGGTTTTTGTTTTTCTTTGTTTTTGTTTTTCTTTGTTTTTGTTTTTGTTTTTTTGTTGTTGTGATGAAGTGTCTCTGCAATCTTAGCTCGTCTAGACTTTTGGTATTCTGAGACGAATGTTATCACAAAGTTATGAGTAATTACACAAGCAGGATGGCTCTATTGCAATTTAATTTGTTTTTTTTTTTATTGTGCTAGTATCAGCTGATTATTCACAAAAAATATGAATATTAGCATGGCCCCTGCACAAGGATGGCACGCACAAATGAATATTACCTTGTTATTATGCTTCTTGCTGTTATTCTGGAGTTGCACATGAATCATGCTGCTTGCATTGCTCGAAATGATTTTTTTCACTCTGTTCGTCGTCACTGCCTTATTTTGAGTGGTTGTTATCATTTTAATATTGTAGTAAGTTTGTGTTTTCCATATGGCAGGTTTATCTTAACTGGATGCTATGATGGTTTAGGAAGGTAATTCTGATATCATCTGCTTTTTTTTCTTGCACGTTTCTGAAATATCAGAACACATGATATTCATATCATCATCGATTTCCAGGATATGGAAAGCTGCTGGAATCTGTACACATGTTTTAGAAGGACACAGTGCTGTTGTCACTTCTATTAGAGTCATCAATTCAGGTACTAATAATTTGATTCTTACTTGATTTGATAAGTCTTTTCTGATTTGCCTCTTTTTGGAGATTGCACATAAGTGAAATACTCTTAATTCAGACCATGCCAACATTAAGTTGCTTTTTGGAGCGTAGGAATGAGTTTATGCTGGAATGAAATCGCTTACTGTGTAGGAATGAAGGTTGTAATGGAATGTAATAGTCCATTCCAATTTGTCTGCTTGTTTAGCATCATCAGTGAATGAAATAAATGGGGGTTATTCTTGATTTTTTTTTTCTCGTTTTCTACTTATGTTGAAGCTTTTGGCCTATGCCCTATGTCCTTGGGTCTTATATCTTCGTGATAGCTAAAGCTCCACTGCAATTGCAATGCATTTAAGATGTCTCTGGCATGATGCCTGACTATTTATCTTTACCAGTTACTACTACTGATATGATTCCTCTGAAGTCCATTAACTTATTTCTTTTTCTGTCCTTCCATGAGATAGCAATTAAAATCTGATGACCTCGAGAAGTATTGTCGAGAGGAGAATGCTTTTTTTTGTTTTTTTTCCCCCCAAATTTTGGGACGTGAAAATGGTCACGAGCTTCGGGCTTTGAAGTGCTTGTTCAAATGAAACAACTTTGGTTAATTTTCCCTATTCAAATCCGGAGAGTTGCTCAATTGAGATTTTTTATTTTGTTTCCAGGCCTTTGCATTTTTTTCCCCTCGATGTAAATGTTGGCTTGAAAGTTGAAACCTAGACAGAGATCTAAAAGTGACAACTATGTAGACAACTTTTCCTTCCTCTTTTCTCTATTTGTTTGCATGTTTTAACAATCATAGCCGCTCTGTATTGCTTGTTTTCATCAGGTGATTTAAGTGCAGAGCACGTTCGTGTAGCAACAGCATCAGAGGATCGGTCACTCAGGCTCTGGAAGGTAAATTATGGATGACTTATGTTTGCAGTTTGAAGTGTTTGTTCTTGCTGAATGCATGCCATTTTTGTATAGATTATTGCCGATATTCTGCTTATGTACTTGCTGAATGTATATTGTCTTCATATAGATTGGTGCAAATATTGATAGCCAAAAGAGCCTTGATGGATTCAACCATCCTAGGAAGCTTACAGCATATAAGATTCTTCGGGGACATAATGCTTCTGTGAAAAGTGTTTCATCACAGCCTTCTGGCAACATGGTATCTCCAGTATTTGGTGGTGCAAAGTATTGAGATGGTTGGAGCTTCTAACTAGACAATGCTCTATGATTTCTTTGCAGGTGTGTTCGGGGTCGTGGGACTCCACCATTAACTTGTGGCAAACAAATGATGCCCATGCAGAAGGTGATTTGGCATCAATAAAGAAGAGAAAAAAGGGTGATGCAGCATTTCAGCCTCTGATGGAGGTATTGAGGTTTTACTTTTACAATAACATGCTTCAAGTATCATGTGAAAATGAGTCTCATATTAGGCATGATTCAGTTAGCTCATCCTTGCTTTGTTTTTGTTGTTGAGAAGCTTAGCAACTGGTGGGAACTCGGTTCTCCTTTAGGCGGAGAAGGAATTTGTGTTTCAGTTCTTATCATTACTGTATCTATGTTGATGAAGGAGTATGCTTTCATTATTTTTGTTTGTCACTTGATTTTTTCATCGCTCTAATTTTAGAAGAATTATGGTGCATAGTTGTTCCTTGGTGTTTCATAAGAAACTTTTTTGTGGCATTGATTGGATCTTCATTACCGTCCTATGATGGAAAGGTCTAAACTCTAAACTTAATTGAACTTCAAAATTCAAACGGTTCGATTTCATGCAATATACTTTACTTTGATATCGCCATATAGGTTCATTGCACCCCTTCATTTTAGGTACTATTAGTTGTCTGCATGGCATCAACTTCATATATACTCTCACTGATACTCTAGAACTTGATTCTTTCTATTGCTGTCGGCATGACATCTAGGATTCGCATAAATGGTTGGTGAAATAATAAAAGTCGTGTTATATTCCTGAGAATTATAGGTCAATATGTGCATGATCTGGTTGATGTCTATATCTCTCCTTTCCTCCTTATTCATGTGAAGAGGCATTGTTTGCTATTGAAAGTTGACAAAAGAAGCTTTACCTCAATGATTTATTTATTTCATCTATAGTTTAGTGTCATTACAGTAAAGAAGATTTGTCATATGTACTCCATCAGGTTTCTGCAAATGCAGCTAACTTATTCGTTCTGCGATCAAATCAAGCAAATTGAATTTTAAGTACTATCTATAAGGATTTTTCCGTTGGTAACAAAAACTATCTGGTACTTGACATACTGCTGAAGATACTTCACTTGAACTCGACTTCCTGGAGTATGGCGTCGATGGCAGAAGGAAACAGTGCAAATGATTTGCAAGTAGACTACACATGAGTATTTTGCTTGTACTGTGTCCAATATTCCAAGCTCAGCTTCCGCAATGACTTGTGTGTCGTCTCAGGAAATCTTATCGATTATAAAATTCCATAGGTGGTAATTTATGGGGTGATGTGAAGTCACACATAGGATTGAATTATTATGTTACTACGTGATCTACTCCGTCCGTCCAAATTTAATTGCAACATGGGATTGTGACACAAAGATGAAAAGAAGTGATGGATTATTGCTGTCTTTTACTATTTTGCCCTTGGTAGTGGGAAGAGGGAAGAGTGAAAAGTGAGTGAAAACGTATCCTGGAGTGCAAACGTCAGTTTTCAACCAACCTTTGTTACCTGTTGTATAAAAATGTTTTCCCTTTCTGACAAAGCTCGTCCTGTTAATTATCAATGTATCATGGATCAGGGGGAAGCTGTATCAACGCTTGTTGGACACACACAAGGTGTTACTTCTGTTGCCTGGCCAGAAAATGATTCGATTTATTCTGCATCTTGGGACCATTCTGTTAGAAGATGGGATGTTGAAACTGGAAGCGATTCATGGAAACTGGTATGTGTTGATGATCTACAGTCACAGTTACTGCTTTTGCTTAATTTACATGGTTATAGTTTGTTCTTATCCATATGCATTACAGGCACTGCTACTCTTTGGCACTGTAGCGAAACTCAAATTTATTCTTAAATGTGAAGTTACATTGCCTCAGTAATTTCTAGTTTCTCTCAAAAAGTAGAAAAAACTTTTTTTTGAAGTTCCTAGTTCATACTAAGCAAATCGTTTCTGCGATGGACTGAAGCAATCGGAGCACAGGTTTGGTCAATATACCTCACCTTTTTATGTAAGTGGTAATGTGTGTTAGGGCGATCCTCTGAAGTCTGAACATGTTTTACATATGGCTGTGAAAAAGTGAACTCTTAATAATAAATAATCTCTTCTTGGGGTGCTTACCCGGAATAAACTTATGTTGCATTTTTTATTACTTGTCATTTCTTTGTTCTTTACTTAACATTCTTTTTTTTTTCTTTTTTTGGTTGTCAAATTCGTTTCTTTCTTTTACAATCTCCTTCATAGTCCTAACGATTGCATTGGATCTGATTTGCTTGTTGTATATGGATATTTTGATTCTGAGAAGTTTGTTTATAATGCGATTATGTTTGCTCTTCTTGTGCATTAGATGGTACTAAGAAGCTACTCTTTGAATTTATCTCCAATAAGTTTCCCCTGTATTAAATTTTGTTACTGCACAATCACAAAAGCTATGTGCTTCTTGCAGTTCTGTGGTAAACCACTGAACTGTATTGATGTTGGAGGAGAAGGCAGTGCTCTTGTTGCGGCTGGTGCTTCTGATAATACCCTGAGAATTTGGGATCCTCGCAGGCCAGGTGAATCTCCTGTTGATTACTAGGCTGAGTTGGTTCCAACATGTAAGATATAGGATGCAATACATGCGTGTTTGCTAGTGATGTGTTTAATTTAAATCACTGGTCAAGTTTAAAACATAATGATAATATACCATTAGGGATGAGGACCAAATTATTTCATGACAACCATCATTGAGTAGGTCTAAACCCAAAATACATCTTGCAACATTTTATTCTTCACTGTTGAGAATATACATTTTTGTTTATCATTTAACATGAGCATTTTTATTTTTTTTACTTACTTAGATATCAGTGTTGTCTCTGTGTTACTTTTGCACGGACTATGCATGTCTGCCTTTCTCCTTGATCTCCTGCAGCTTAATTGTCTCTGTCCATATCTCCGTGCCTTGCCCCTGCTTCTCCCTCAAGTTCCTCTTTTTGGTCTGTTGGTTCTGTTTTGCAGGAACACTAGCACCTGTGTATAAGTTCTCATCTCATACCTCTTGGATCTCTGCTTGCAAGTGGCACTCCAAGTCATGGTTGCATTTGCTATCCGCATCTTATGATGGGAAGATAATGCTATGGGATTTGAGAACAGAGGTATTAAAAGAATCCTTCTTCACATTTCTGTCATATGTTCATCAAGCTGTGGAATCAAAGTTTTAAGGTCTGAATAAGCTACTCTGTTTGAAGCAGTGGCCTGTTGCTGTCAGCGATGATTCACATGAAGACAAGGTTCAAGTTGTCCTTTCTTTTAAATATCGTATTTTTTTTTTCAATTTGAATTAGATTGTCGGTTGTCTTATCCATCCCGTGGCGAATACAGGTATTATGTGTGGATTGGTGGCAAGGTGATAGTGTTGTTAGTGGTGGAGCAGATTCAAAACTTTGTATTGCTTCTGGGACTTTTGGTGCAGTGAGGTTGGTTTCTAGGACATCAGTTGGTTTTTTTTTTTTTTTTTGGTAGGTAATAAATTAATGAATTGATCTTGACTAGCCCAGGGGACAATCGAATACTTGACGAGCTTCTCGTCAGGGTTTGACAGATGAGATTAGTTATTGGTTAGACATTCAGGTCTAGCGTGTGGTGTTCATGTGTTTGAATCTTGATAACTTACTAATACTCCCCTGCGAGAGAATGCCAGTATTCATGAATTCCCTCTCCATCTACTTTTGGTAACTTACTAATTCTCTCCCCTGTGAGAGAATGTCGGTATTCATGAATTCCCACTCCATCTTTCTTTCTGTTTACAGTCTATAAGATGATGTTGAGATCTTATGCTGATATTCGAATGCAAACCAGGAAGGATTGGCTGCTGTAAAATGCCGTACTGATGTCCTTGTAATATCTGTTCAAGAAACAATGCAAGGTTCATGAATTACCATGCTGTGTCATCTAAATATATTTATTTGACAGAAATGCTTGTACATCTTTCAGCAGGTGATGGTTGTTGGAAGCGTCTGGCATAATATTTTCAACTTGGGAGGCTGCAAGAAAGTTTTGGAGTTCTCGATGCTTGCGAGCGATCTACAATTATTACCGGTTTTTAGCTAATTTCGGCCCGGTTTTGTATCTCGGGCTTGTTGCTTCTGAAGTTCATGTTATATGCACACTAGTAAATTTTAAATTTGTGTCCTTGATATGTTGGCTTGTTACAAGGATGGTAAGTTAATGTGATTTCAATTTTGTAACAGAATTTGTAAAACAAAAATATGTGGTTGATTTAAAATCGATTAATATACTTAATTTTATATCATAAAAAAAAAATTTTTTGAGAAAATTTTGTTTTACCGAATTGAATTTTTTTTATGATACGTAGTTAGTCCTACAAACCTCTTTGGAGAATCTATACTCCTGGTCCCATGATGTTTGTGGCAGGAGTACAAAACTATTTATGTGATTAAAGTTGAAACAATTTTGTAGTTTCACTTTTCAAAAAAATTAATTAAATAAATTGTAGTTCATGATGTTTTCCTGTTCTCAATGTCTAATGAGACAATTTGTTGAGTTTTTCCTACTTTTGGCAAGTATGACAAAACTTTACATAGGGTTAAGGTTTTTTACATATAATCACATGAAATATTATTAAATTATAAAAAGTAATTTTAAATTTTTATATTTATGAAAACACTATCCAAATCATTTTATATTTATAATAACTTTATTCAAATTATATGATATTTTCATAATAATTATTGTCGTTAGTCAAATTGTTAATTTTAATATTTTATAAATTTTACTCATTTTTTCTTTGCTGATATTTTCATCCTATAACCTTTTACGTTTGTTTGTATCAAAATTTACTATTTTCTTATTATTTTGTATAATCTTTTGATTAGTGTTTCACGATAATTTTATATAAAGCGATATTTAATCTTTCCGTCGACGATTCGTAACGTGAGTAATTTTATTGTTGATATAGATTAACGTTGTAATTTGAATAGAACGCAGATTATACTTATGAGTAAAATGGTTCTTCTCTTTTCTTCTATTTTCTGTCCATTTACAAATTGTACTCAACCCTCGTACTCTTAGGACGGCTACCTAAGTAAAAAATTGCAAAGATAATGTATTTATTAATGATCATACAAAGTAAAAAATTTATATACATCAAGTCGGATGGCACAGATAAGAGTGAAATGTGTAGCAAACTTTCCAGAAGAGTAAGAGATATAAAACTACAGATCATATCTCATTTGTCTCATTCAATTCGTGATGCTCTGACTTTTTTTAGTGCTCAATACTTTACCTTGAGTAATCCGTTTTTTTTTTTTTTTTATTTGGTCAAACGAGTGCTCCGTTTTTTCATGAGTGTTCATACGTGTTATGACGGATAATGATAAAATGTACTAGATTGTAATTTTATAATGGATTTAGGAAGTTTGATGTTAAGAACACATAAAAATAAAGAAAAGATTTAAAATAGAGAAACAAAGATCATAAAACAAAAATATATTAAAGCAAATCTTATTAGAAAAGAAAACATATTTATTAAACAAGATTCGCGAAGTCTTTACCCTTGAATTTACCTAAACATATTTATTCGCAAACTTGTGTGTGGTTAAAAAAAACAAAAAATTCATTTCAGTTTTATCTAGGAAGAACTGTTTTAATTACAGTTAAAAAAAATATATATCACACACTCTCCCGACGAACACTATGCAACTAGTGCCCAAGAACAAAAGTCACTTTACCGTTCTCACCATGCCGAATATACAAAATGTTTATATGCTGATAATGGAATACCAGCTAGATTGTCCAAATGCTCTATTGTATATTGAATCTGGGTGAGCTATTTCTCAGTGGATTTAGTATATAGAAGTGTTTTTTTTTTTTTTTAATAACAAAGTAGTATATAGGAGGGTTTGTCCACAGTGAAGGATCGATATTAGATTGGCATGGACTGTCTTTCAAACTGAAGAAACTCAGTCCACAACAAGATGAATTTCATCCCATATCGGATCAAATTAGTGAAAGCTTGAGATTACAGGCATCGCAAGTAGTAGCTCATAACATAGTGGTTCCCTTCCGACTTCCTTGCTTTAGTCCTTCGAAGTTATGACCAGTAACCCCATCGCTCCTATCAGTATATACTGCAACAAACGAATAACTGATTTGTTATGCATTGAGCATACGACAGAACTTCAATTTTGGTAACAGAAGCGGCTAACCTTGATAATAGGCTTCTCTGCCATGATAATGGTGACCCTACCGACATAGGGTAAGAATCTGCGGAATGCATAGCAGAAAAAGAAGATTTAAGGAAAAAAAACAAAAAACAGAACAAGTATCTTGCACTGTATGGTCTATCTACACCAGAGGAAAAATAGTACATATAAAACATTCAAAAGAGATTTCAAAAAAGGATTAAGATGTTCTTAGCACCCATAGCTTAAGATTTCATAGAAATATATTCTATGGCGAGTAAACCACGGCTACATGAACTTGAACGGAAAACCCTTGTCTCCACATAGCCAAAAAGATACAAACTCACACAAAAAGGTTTTCGGCGTCTGCCACTGGGACGGTACAGTGAGAAGGGGTGTTTCATGAGCTTATCATGACGGTTGAATGAAAGTTTGTAAAACAATCCAAATCTCAAGCCATGATGTAAGTCAGAGTTACATTGTCTCAAAAAGACACATAACAGGAATTACATAGAAGAAGAGGAGATTCAACGAAGTTGCTTACCCTACAGCTCTGCCCATGATATGGTGACGCTGAAGCCATAGTTGACCCTGAGCATATAAACGCCTATCATCTTCATAATTGTTACCCCCTACAAAGCAAGTAAAGCACATCAACAATGCTTTCCATATGATAAACGCAGAAGTAATGATCATACCTAAAATAGGCCAGCATTCTATAAAAATTTAGAAGATCTACAAGCGTACATAATGAAGATCGATTTAGACAAACTTGTAGGAGGAAAGTGGAGGATTAACAATTTCAACTTTCAGAATAGCTCAATCCCAGACTTCTAAGACCAGCAACAAGCAAAAACATAATTATCCAAACCTTTATGGCTTTATCCCATGATATCGAAATACAATAACGATGCAACTTTAAATATATCTCACCACTGTCAATATATGTGAAGGATCCACACGATGACATGAATGAACTCAAGTACCCACAAACGAGAAACCCTAGTAAAATTTTCCCATATCTCGCCGAGATCATAAACTAATCCTACTCCAGTGCTTCAGACAGATATCCAACTTCCAGGCGCAAACCAAACTCCATACATTTCCACCAAAATAGAGAACCAAGCTTTTGTGTTGAAGATTTAGAGAGAACCCATCAAAATAATTGCATCTAAATCACGAAATTCGACCACGATTCAGAAATGCAACCGATTTACAGCAATGAAGATTAAGGTTTTTGAGTTGAAGGGGGGAGTTTTGGTGAGCGAACCGAGAGTGAAGGCTTGGGTGAGTGCTTGACGAATCTGCATGGACCTGACGGACTCCATGGTGTCCCCTTTCCAACCCATCTTCTTTGATGAAGACATCGCTATTTCTGATGGCCTTCTTCCAATGCAAGTCACTTGGCGATTTATCGTGCGATGAGGTCTGTAGTTACAAGGCTTGTTCAAATGGTGATCAGTTATAGTGCTTCTCAACACTTTTTCCTTTTTGATAGTTAAAGTACATTGATCAAAGTCATTTGCATCCCATAAAAACGGGATATTGATTTGTGAGATACAAAAGAGACATAGTATTTAATAACATTGATTTCGGCATCAAATAAAATAACTCCACGGTAGGCTCAATATCATGATAACACAACGCTAAAAAACCTGAATTCTTATCAACACTTAAATCAGATGGCATGTGAAATGATCATTTTGTTGATTGATTATTTAGCTTCGTTCGCCCCTGATGAGTGCACGCGAAGCCTTGGATTCTTTATTTGAGCTGCCAAATACATTAATCCCATCAATGGAGTGTTACTTACCATAATTTAGTAAATGCTGTATTTGATTTTTCCTGCATTCAAATTTGATTAACTTTGTAATAGCACTATTGCTTGAGATGATTGCTCCATATTTCTGTTTACGTGCAGGAAACGACTGTATTTAATGAAACTATGAGGAAGTTTTTCATCTTTCCGGGCGTTGTGGAGAGTGTCTGTCCTTGTTAACTACATCATGTTCATATATGTTGTCTCAAGTAACCTTGTCTACTTCTCCAACATTTCACTCGATATAAATGATGGTTTGGCTGACTGAGGCGAGATCTCTTGTGTTGTTTGGCTGACGGATTCGCACGGAATCAGGCCATACATGCGAAAAAAAGTTAGACAAAAACTTGATCCTGTGACAACTAGACAGTAGACACAAGGAAAGCCTTGTAGCTATGAATCGAGTGCCTTTAAATTACAATATGATCGTTGCTCATCCAGCTTCCATAGCACAAAAAAATCCAAATTGTTATCTCAATAGACCAATGATTCTAAAGAGTTACTAGTTATCTCTTGAAACAGTCCAAAAAGGAAAGCGTTGCATTTTATATGGAGAAAGAGGGAGTAGCTAGTTATCTCTTGGAGAAGCTGAAGCTGTAACTTAGGATTTGGAAACGCCGGATGCTACCTTGGCTCGAAGTTCTTTTCTCATAATCTTCCCAAACGGGGACTTCGGAATGGTATGTACGAAGAACACATTGTGTAGTTTCTTGTATAAGTAACCCACCAGCTGTTTGGTTATGAATTCCTTGATGGCCTCTTCACTTATAAGCTGGTCATGGTCATTAGATCCATCCGTCGACCTAACAACAAATGCTACAGGAACTTCCCCTGCATCTTTATCTTTTCTCCTGTAAGTTAATAATTTCAGACATGCGCCTGGCACAAGTTAGTGATCATATGTGGTCTAAAAATTCTTCATGTAAATCGGTCGCAATTATTGCACTTACGACACAACAGCTGCATCAGCAATACCAGGATGACTGACTAATAACGCTTCAAGTTCAGTTGGCTTTACCTAAATGGACATATAAATCACAATGTAAACTTGCATTAAGTTCAAATGTGATGGGGACCCTTGGGTGATGAGGTGGGTGCTTACCTTGAAGTTCTTATACTTGATGATGTCCTTAACTCTGTCTACAATGAAGACCTCCTCATTGTCGTCGATATAACCAATATCGCCAGTGTGGAGCCAGCCATTGGGATCGATCGTCGCAGCAGTGGCGGCATCATTGTTCAGATACCCTACAAAAAACATGCATTGTAATGAGATATGGGCACAAATCCCTATCTATTAGTTAATTTCATTTCGCATAACTGAGTGAAAGTCGGACTTAACCTTTCATGATCTGGTTTCCTCTGATGCAAATCTCACCAGACTGATTGTAGCCGAGAGATGAACCACTTTCAGCGTCGATGACCTTCATTTCCGTGTTCCTGACCACAGTGCCACATGAGAGATGCTTGGACGGGAATGGCTCTTTGGCAAATCCCAGGCACATTGTAATTACCGGTCCTGCTTCGGTCATTCCATATCCCTACACTCATATTTTTATATAGTCAAGATGAACAATGTGTCAAGGAAGTTCCTTGACATGATCACTTCATCTACAAGATAGCTAAATTACTCAGGATGCGACCTTTACCGTTTTGTAAGTGCTAATAAATTCATAAGCTTTGCTGACTAGAATCTCACTTTAACTAATAGAGCTACCTCTATTAAAAAGCTGGTGTAATTCACGAACATTTTATTAATAATCCGTCATAAGCTAAAAGTTATTCAAAACTACTTATAAGGACATAAATGCTCATAAGTGGCTTATCATCCGAGAAAAAAAGTGTTAATGAAGTTAATTTGACCAGCTTTAGGTCCTGACGAGGAGGCCCTTATTTACCTGACCAAGAACAGCCCCTGGAAGTCTGCTCCGGAGATCTGCATCGAGCTCCTTTCCCAGTTGTCCCGCACCCGAGAGCACCACCCTGACCGATGTCAGATCAAAAGTCTCCACCGTCGGGTCTCCAGCAAGGGCCGTTATTAGAGGCGGAACCAGCACCAACACCGTAACACAGTACTTTTCTATCAACTCCAACATAACCCGCATGTCGAACTTCTTCATCAGCACGATAGTACTCCCGGCCCTCAATGCACACAACAGCACTGAACTCAACGAGAAGATGTGGGAAAGTGGGAGCAGGCAGAGGACCACGTCCTCTTCGTTCATGAACCGGTTCGGGTTGTCGCCATCCACCTGCTGAGCTACACTGGTGATCAGGCTCTTATGTGTCAGGATAACTCCCTTCTGCTGCCCTGTCGTCCCCGACGTGAATGGCACTACAACTGGGTCTGTGGAGGAGAATGATGACTGAACATTATTGCCCCATTCGTCGCCTTCCTCCTTGTTTTCCAGAACCAGATCGGACAGGAGGCACCCGTCCTGTGCATCTCCATTGATGGTTATCACCTCTGTTCATGAAATAGCAAACCTTAGTAAAACAATTTGACTAATATATATACGAAATGAAACAGAAAACATGGAGTTTACTGTTGTAGAGATGGCACATCAGCTCATGTAACCTGCATCTTGATACAAAATTTCTACATATTGTTAATTTGATTCACACAGATTCTATGTGTCATGTTTAATTTGGGGTTAATCTTAATGTTTAACATACACGTGAACAATCAAATAATGGATGCATATGTTCTGATGCAATCAACCTCGAGTATATGCATTTAATTACCAACTGGGACGCTCCTTTCGGGATTATCACTATTGCCGGCTCCAGATTGCAGCTTGTTGACATACCGAGACTCGGTAATGACGATCTTGGCATTGCAACTCTTAACCTGATTCAAGACCTCGGTCGCAGTTGAGCTCGGGTTGGCCATGGTAGAGACAGCACCGATCATGGACGCACCCATAAACGAGAACACAAACTCTGGACAGTTGTGGAGCAATATCATGATGACATCACCCTTTCCGATCCCAAGCTTCTTCAGGCTCGTCGCGGTCTTCCTACATAGGAGGTGGGTGTCGGCGTAGGAGAAGGTCTCTCCAGTGGCGCCAACAATGAGGCAAGGGCGATCGAGGATGTATGGGAGCTTTTCGAAGCAGTAGTCATGGAGGGGAAGGTGGTTGGGGATGTAGGGTAAGTCGGGGAGCTTGGATCGGAAAATGTGCTCGTCGGTGGTGACCGAGGCGGGGGGTTTGAGTTCAGCTGGTGAGATAACAGGGTTCATCGGAACGTGGTATATGGAAATGGGAGGAATCGTGAAGATGGTTTGTGCACGGTGCTGCTCACTTTTAGCATGCAAAACTTATATAAACTGTTGATGCTTTACCAGCGCCTAACTATTTTTTCTTTTTTTTTTTAAGGTCCATTTATTGGCAACCACGCCTATAATTGTCCTAATTCAAGGGAATCTACTGGTAGATTTTTTTTACAAAATACTCCCGCGGTCTCATGAACAAAAGAGAGACAATACAACACACGGTTTCATCTTAATAGCGTTTGAATGACTTGAACGAGGGGCGAAATGGAATGTGGTGATAAATTCATGTTTGATTAGTTTTTTAAATCCAAATGTCCCATTCTATACTGAATCATATTGTTAAAGATTTATATTTAATGTGTCTTCTATCATCATTTCGAATTTTTGATAGAATTGATTCCTCGATATGATAACAGAGCAGATCGTAAGACAAGAGGTCACGAGTTCATTCCCTGTCTTTCCCATTTCGGACTTTTGATAGAGTTGATTTCTTGAAACATATTTCATCCAAAATCAGGATTTCAATTTTGAGGCCAGAATGGGTGATTCATGCCGAAATGAAATCAATTTATTCTTTTATATTTAATTAATAAAAACGTATAACAAAGTAAAGAGAAATTATCGATAGATTCTCAAAATCAAAATTATTTATCAATAATTCATAACTAAGATGATCAATAAGTTCTTAACATCAAATTATAGTCTTATTTACCCCCACTTAAAATAAGAAAATAAATTATTACAACCCATTTAAAAAAACAATTATAATCTCAAACTCTAAATCTAACTGTCACCATTACTACAACAATTATCGTCGTTCGTCGTTGAGGCTGCCTATCGTCGCCACTTTCATCTTCGAACAAATAATACGCATGGGCACAATAGATTTTGTCATTCGCTTCGGACGTGTGGTAGTACTACGATCTTGTGATGGTTATATCTTACTTTTGAATTATTTCATAAAATTAAAGGTTCTTGTTTCTCTAAATATTCGGTTTTTAAGTTTTTATGGAGGTGATGACAAAAAAAATCAACGCCCTTATTTTGTCATTTTAGGACGTTTCATTGTCATCTTATATGATATCATCTAATCCTTTCACGAGAAGTTGTGTTTTGATATCCAGAAATCACGTCAAATAGTTGTTTTCCGAGATGTCAAGAGCAACAATCTCCAAATTGATAAGTTTCACTATTCTGAATAATCATAGTTAATAATGCAGAAACAGTAACGCCAACAGTATATGGCACATATGAACAATAACACGAACGGTGTTTGCAACGGTGTAACATTTTTTCGTGGACATGAATGGTAATGGTGTGTATCAATCTTACGTTGACATGGAAAGTGAATAGTGTCTACAACACTGAAGTGTTGCAAACGTGAACAGTGTGAACAGAGTATGAACAATGTAAAATATTTATATTTTTTATTTTTTACACTAATTTTACATAGCATATCAGATTCGAACTTTACATCGAACAGTTAGTTGGGCTGGCTTCATTCCATTAAATCTCTCTAGAAGTTGTGATTTATGAAACGTATATGTATATAAATTAAAATAATAATCTCACTTGAATTTTTTTTAGGGGAGATAAAATATAATAAAAGAGATAAATGAACATACAATATTATGCGTAAATTATAGGAACAATTCTGCCAATACAAATTCACGGTCAATGCAAACTCATTGCAGATGCACACACATATAATTATATTCACTTTTGAAAATTTTTTGTAGTGCAGTGAATTATTTAATTGCTTTTCTCTGTTTATAGTATATTTACAGTTCATATAATTCAATGGATAGGGTTTTCGATGATTGGATGTGTTAGCACATCAATCACACAGTCCTCTTTGCACCGCACACTCTACACCGCATCGCACCATTTGGACGATGTACGTGCATGGATCACCAATACTCTTAGCATTTTCTTGATGTTATATTTTGCCAAATTGCAAATCATGTGTCAAAATTAGTATCGTCATTTTATCCTCACCTCACAATTCCACTCACTTCTCTCACTAACTCTATCCTGTCTCCTTCATTTTGTTCTTTGTTTGTTAAATTATAGCATGTGTCATTGGAGTCATTTTGTCAAATTATAACAAAAATCCTCTGTTCATCCTTGTTTTATGACTTTGCCTTTGTTATTTTTTGGTTTAGCGTTGGAGATGCTCTAAAGGGGGAAAAACAAAAGGAAACATGGGGTAGTTTGACTAGGAATCTTACAAAAAGTTAAATTATCAGATAGTTTGACCATGAACCTTACAAAGATCAGTATTATATACTCCATGGTCGCAACGTTTTTTTATGTGATCAGTCTCAAAAAAATTATGATCTTTTTTTTTTTTAACATAAAAATAATATCAAATCAATCTCATCTATTATAGTGCATCAATTATTTCTTCTCACAAATGTTACAGTAAATCTTATTACAAAAAAAAATATTCTTTCTTCACTAAAAACCACCCAACTTCAATACTCGTATATTCCCGTGACGAGTCAAAACGTTTCAACAAATATGGGACGGATGGAGTACTAACTATTGATACGAGTACCTTGCGTACTTATGTGTTTACATGAGATCTGTTGAGAATCCAAAAGCATGTGAACCTGCGGTCAACATGGATTAAACTAGCTTAGTAGCAAGCGTGTGCTGCATCTCTAACACATGTTCAACCAAGTTTGTTCACACGGAGAAACATTCATTGTTATATTAATCGATATTCGAAAAATTGATTATTTCAATGAACAACTCATTCCTCAGTGTGCATTCGACGTTCCATTAATGCTTTAGTTTCCTTGAACTGTACTTCTGACTCTTTGTATTGCAAATCACATGCGTGTACAATACATGTGCACTGCGCGCAGTCCGTATATTTGGTTTTTACGTATAAGTCAAACCTTTCCTAAGTATTGTGATACAGTTCACTTTTTTTTTTTTTCAATATGCAAAAAAAAAAAGTCTTACATATGAAAACGTAATAACATATGTAAAGTTTTTTTCAAGACAGGAAAAGATAATGAGTTCATCAATTAGAGTGTTTAAAATATAAAGTCGATCGGATCAAGTCTCTCTTAATAAAACAAAAATAGAAGGTTTCAACAAAAATATTACGCCTTGGTTCTTCTACAAGCCATGCTTGGCTAGCTCGTGTGCTAAAAGCAGAATATTTTCCACATTTCTCTGCTGCTTTGAGTTCAAAAGCTCAGCTCTCATTCTCAATGGCTTCTAAGGAGGAGGCTGTTGTTTCTGGAGTTTCCTCTGATTTGCCCACTGTGTAAGCCTTTCTCCATATGTTCGCACCTTCCTTTACCAATTTCTTGGGGTTGTGATTTACAGTCGCATATTGTTTATAATTTAGTTTGATTGATTAGCTTGTAAATCCACCCAGACAACAACCTCAAGCTTGTTAATATTTTGATAAGCTTTCCTTGAAAGATTGCTTGCCTTACCTTTACCCGCGGTTTGCTATATGGTTCTTTTCTTTTCTGCAATGAATTCAGGTTTGTTAATTTAGTGATAGAAATGTGAGTGACAGATGTGATTGATGAGGTGCTGGGATTAAGAGGAGAACCCAACGAGAGAGTTAAATACCTAAACTGGGCCTCAGTGATAAACATATTTAAACTATATAAATCTTTAACCCAAAAACCTAAGGTAGTATGTTTTAAATAATTCACACATGTATACTGCTCTCACTTTTTAGCCACGCTGAACGTAGGTAAACAAACGCTCACATTTTTCTCAAGAACAAGATTTTGACACTGTAAGAATGAATGAGTACGCAAAACGAGTGAATGATGTGATAAATAGCTATTGATATGCAGCGAGCTACTACAATCCACACGGATGGATAATTGAAGATCCTAATAGTTAGTGTAATCTTTTTGCCCACACGAAAGTAAACCTTTGTAAGTTGGGTTTCCTATTCAACTTCGCTCTCATGATTTATGTTTCTCATTCACAGGAGTGAAACAAGTGTCATACTCTTCAGCAATGTGTTTATCATCTTGCTATCTCTATCTTGAATTTTTTGTTGTGTTCTTCATCGTAAATGAGTAACAGATGTTCTACGAACGAGAGAATGTCATGCACAAGCTTGCTGGAAATAAATTTTAGTTCTTCACATTGGATTAGCATCATATCTCGTTTGCTGTTTTAGTTAAAGGAAAGTTTTCAAGAATGAAGAATCTACCTCACCTTTTTGCAGATTTGACCGAATTCTCAACAAGGAAATTCCAAGTGAGGTGGTTTATGAGGATGAAAAGGTACGATTGCTTGATTTTGCGTATCTGCTCCTCCGTCGCGTGCAGCATCAGTATTAGGATAAATGGGGTATTTAGAGCACACGCCGAGAAATAAGGGAAAAGAGATAGAATAGACAAAAAGAAATACCATTCAAGACTGTTAGAACAAGAGGATCAGTTTATCTTGTTCAAATGCTTAAATTTATATGCAATAGCGTTGGCTTAGTGTGCTGCCCTGAACTGACCGATGCTTTTGCAGGTTCTTGCTTTCAGAGATATCGCTCCACAGGCCCCGACACACATCCTGATTATCCCTAAGGTTAAGGATGGGTTAACTGGGCTTTTCAAGGTAGGGACTTCACATTGTAACTTTAACCTGATTGCTGATGCAACGGAAATTAGATTTCATGCCCCTGTTCTTATGATGGAGTTATAAAGAACCTTTACAGTTTTATAAAAAGACTTCTGATTATGTTGGGAGTTGTTTCCCACTTTGGTTGTGTGGAAGGCAAGATGATACTTTATAAGATAGATTGTTATCCTAATTATTAATATGAGTTATTTAATCCGTATTGGTCATTGATGACAAACCCAAAATTGACAATATCTTTCCCTCAATCAGACATTTTAATCTGAAAAAGAGAAAAAAAAAAACAAAAAAACATTGGTTCCAATTTAGCTCGTCCATTTATGCTGCTCTTTTGTGATATGTATCTTCCTCATTGCCAGGCAGAGGAAAGGCATTGTGAGATTCTTGGGCACCTTCTCTACACTGCGAAGCTTGTAGCAGAGATGGAAGGCCTCAAGGACGGCTTTAGGATCGTGATCAACGATGGCCCTGCTCCGCAAGGATGTGAGTCCTGTCACCTGTGTGTGTTCGCTTTCGCTTTTTAATTTGATAAATGTAGACGTTTGACTAACATGTACTTGCTTCCTTTATCAGGGCAACATGTCTACTACATCCATGCCCATCTTCTTGGAGGGAGGCAAATGAACTGGCCTCCAGGCTAACTAAGACCATGTTAGGATGATTTCCGACTCTGGATTTCTGTTCTGGATTTTTTTTACTAAAGAATCAAAACTGTTTAGTATAATAATCTATTTCAAAATGCAAAATAAAAAACAAAAAGCTGAAATATTTATTATTTTTTAATTCCTATTCGGTTGGACAAAATATTTAAGACCCTTTTTTTTCTCCAATAGTCACTTTATCCAAGTTTGGTGATATGCTTGCTAGACACACAACTTTACGTATAATTAGATTGTTGATTCTCCAAATTAATGATTGGGATTAAAAATCCTTTGCATTAAATGTGAAGAGAAGAATATATTTTTAATCCCAACCATTGAACATCAAATCTAACAATTTAAATACATATAAGATCATGTTTGACTAACCATAAATACTTTTTTTTTTGTTTTACCTAATATAATTATCTTATTTTGTTGTTGATTCTAAAATCCATTATTCAAAGCAGCCGTACAAACAACCCCTAAGCTTCCTACTCATCATGTTGTGCAAGAAGCAAACTGAAACACAAACACAAAAGAATCAATGGCAGTATAGGATTTGATCATCATATCAGTGGCTATGGCTCGAAACTCGGTGGAATGCTACAGATTCCCATGTGAACCTGTTAATTGGCAACTTTATTACAAACTTATTCCGAACGTTGGCATAACAGGCCAATCCATGTAGTCCTGGATTACAAATTACACCCTGATGACGGAGGCTTTCCGTTCGCATGCCGTAAGTGAAAGAATGGTCTCTTAAAGTGCTACTCCAAACATTAAATCCATCCGAAAATGTAGCCAGGGACACGAGATTGCCAGAGCTCACAGCAAGATTAATACCCCGACGAAATTTTGATACAAGACACATCATCTCTCTTTCTCCTCAGATTCTCTCCAGTGCTATAGAAGATCAAAAACGCGAGAATCCTCCAAAGTGTTTTCAGGAAAAAAACAAGACTACGCCACGGCAAGAGACCTCATTTGTTCACCTCAAGAGTAAACTGAACAGGTTTTTGACTAATCTGAACTCAATATGTAATCAATTGAGAAATCTCAAGGGTACAAAGAAAATCCGCCTTACTCATCTCTATGAGGACTTTGAAGAGAGAAAACAGGCTTCTGGTAGATATCTTTATCAGCAACTTCAGAGATCGAGGGATTATCATCCTTCGTTGCTCTCGAGGAAGCATCCTTGGCCACTGATTCGATCAGCTTAGGCTTCTCATCAGATTCATGGGAGCCCTTGCCTGGCTCGGTAACTAACTTCTTGTAGAGAGTAAGAGCCTGAGTCACCATGCTGGAAGGATCGGAGAGGGATGACGGGAGTAGCACCACTGTTGACTGAAAAATGACAACAAGAAGCAACAGTTGGAATAAGTAAGAAAACAAAGTGTGATGATATTGAAAAACTGATGCGACTTTCGTATATCCAAGGGGCTAACTATAGAAGAAAATAATGATGTTCTAGCTTCTGACTAGTTCATGCATTTGACTTAGGAGACGATAAATGCACTCAATTCAATCGCAAAAGTTCAGCACCCAGAGAAGATGCTGAAGACATTCCGCTTGCAATGAGACTATCAGTAAGAATTCACATTTACGCTTATAACCTGTACTATTGTCTATTGCCCATAGAGACTCGATACCATAAGCTGATTGGCCGACTAAATTTGAAGTCTTTCAAAAGGTTTGATCTAAATGTAATTTATCTGAACAATTTAGGCCCTCATTCATACAGAATCGATAACTAAACCCTGATCACCGCAAGGTGAGGCACTTTAAGACTAGGTTTTAAAATGAGAAACTTTTACCTCCTGGGCCAGCTTGCTAAAGGCTTGAACATATTCCTCAGCAATCTTAAGGCTTGCTGCC
>JAOVYX010002452.1:0-40211 GCA_035668315.1 Drosera spatulata
AAGTGTTTTGAAAAGATAGTAAAAGACTCTAAATAAGCAACTAAAATTCCCTAAAAATTCCCCTAAGCTAAAGCATGGCATTGTCTCAATGTTAAAAAGAAAATAAAGCGCAGAGGATAAAGGAAATACCTGTTAGCTAAGGTGTAGTTGAGAAATAACCCAAATTTCTGAACCAGTTTCAAATATCTCGTACCATGCCATCCATGCCACTTTGAAATTCCAGGATCGTACGAATGTGATTGACTTCACCCTTTATGGACTCCTGTGCAAGCTTCATCTCTTGGAGCATCTCCAATATTAACTGTTGGTTATCTTGAAGCTCATTAATTTGATTCTTTAGAACAGCGAAACCGCATGGAATAGGAGCCACCATAGGGTTGTTTGAGTCAACACTTGGCTCATCTATGTCTGCGATCCATCTGGCAATACTCACTGCGTGTATATCTCTTTCATTGGGCAAGTTAGTGTTTGACATCTGACAAAACACAACTCAATCGTAAAAATTAGTCCTCTCCTCTCTCTCTCACACACATGATGTAAAGAAGAAAATAGAGAAATAGAGAATAGAAACATAGAAGCATGAACACTAATCAATGAATGAAACATGACAATCAAATTAAAATGATAACATAACTTAGGTTCAACTTACATAAAAGGGAACTAATTGCATAAAAACAAAATAAAGATGCATAAAAACATAAAGGTCAAACATCCTTTCAAAGAAAATAAAAACTACAATGCTTTGGAATAGCCAACCTCCCCTAAGCTAATCTAAAGTACACTCTAAATAAGAGTACAGACTCCTAAAAAGACTGACTAGCTAATATATCACATAGGATGAGGTGGTGGTAATCTGTCATCTAAGTACTGAAAGATCTGGCGTTGGAAATCCACATTACTTTGCTGAAAAGCATCCAAGCGGGAAGTCACTTGGGAGCGCATCGATGTATCCTTAGTCAATTTTAAAAGACACGCATAATCGATTAATAGAGTTTAATGTCATGTATCAGTTTAAGATTTTTACGGTCGTCAGAAATAAATTGAAATGAATTAAGATAAATGCGAACTTAAAAAGAAAAACTTAAAACATGGGTTGCCTCCCAAGAAGCGCTTGGTTTAGAGCCTGCGGCCTGGCTCTTGAAGGTTATTTAAAATGCTACGGAAGCCAAGATAAAACCCTCGTCTTCTTACGTTTGAAATTTTTCAAAAACCTCATTTTTGCAAGAACATTAATCAAACATGTCCAAACAAGATTTTGAAAATATTTTGAAACATAGGGAAATAAAATAAAGAATGACATCTCAAAATCATCCTTATGATCGTGAAAAAGATCGAAAATAAGAAGATTTGGAGAGAATGAAACATTTGAATGAGATTGAGAAGTTATAAATTCATTAATAGGAACACTCAAAACAGACATGAATTCTGGCTCAGAGATTTTTGACATTTCTGACTTAGAATCATGTTACTCAAACTTATCATTAGAATTCAGAAAATTTTCCAATTCAACAAAATCATCTAGTGTAACACATTGGCTATCAAAACAAGAGTCATCAATATTCATCTTCAAGCCTGCACCATCGAATTCATCATATTCAAATTCAAAATCTTTATGATAACCAATAGTTTTACCTACAACTCTCTTTTTGTCGAGCTTTATTATAAACATCTATCGTAAATGAATATGAAATGAAAATGTTAGTCAATGATTGAATCCATGAAAAGTGAAAACTATGATCGTCATACGCTTTATCAACTCTAATAAATACATTTCCAAACAAAATCCTAATTCTCTAGTTAGGCTGTCTTTTTCACTTTATTCTCGTTCTCAACAAACACACCCCCCCCCCCCCCCCGGGAAATTTCACAGAAAATAATTAGATTGGCAAATTATTTCATAAATCTGAAAAAGGCCGTTCTCTGTAGGATTGACTCGTGCTCGTCACTTCTACATTATTGTCTAGAATTGTGTAGTGTGAAGTAGTACAAATAGTTCAATTTGTAGCACCTTGCGATAGGTTCTATCAAATTTTGACGTCGTTGCCGAGGAATGGTGTGAATTAATTTACATTCAATTAAGCTTCTCTTTTATTTTCTTGTCAATTTGCAGGAATTAATTATCTTGCATGCAATTGAGGAGTGGACGAAAAACAGGAGAAAGGTTCAGCACATTGTTCGTGAGCTTAAAGAACGAAGTTCACCAATTGTGCGAGGTGAAACAACATCCAGAAAGGCTCCTAATCCACCTATTGCTGAGATCCTTCCAATTTTCAATACGGCTGAACTTGTGAATGCTCAATACACAAAACACACAAAATGCACAAAATTCTCCTAATTCACCAGTTGACAATCGCACGCTAAGATAAATGACTGAATATGATGATAACAATGAACCTCCATTTATTGTATTCCCGGATATGCAAGAAAATTTTAACCTCAATTCAGGATTTCTTCAAAATATACCATCTTTTCATGGCCTCCCGGGTGAAGACTCACATAGGGATTTGATTGAGTTTAAGGTAGTGTGTGCGAATATGAAACCAGATGGAGTGAATGATGAAGTAATTAAACTTAGAGCTTTTCCATTTAGCATTCAAGATGCTGTAAAATATTCGCTCTATGATTTGCCTAAAGGCACCATAAATACCTAGGGGCAGATGAAATCTCTGTTCTTAGACAAGTATTTTTCCACTTCAAAAATCACAACAATCCAAAAATAAATCTGTTCAATTAGAAAAAATAAAGGGGGAATTGCTACATGAATATTGGGAAAGATTTAATCGTCTTGTCTCAAGTTTTCCAAATCTTTAATTTTATGAGAATTTCTTATTCGTTATTTTTATCAAGGTATGTCTACAATAGATCGTGGTCTTGTCAATGCTGCATGTGGTGGGGATCTTTTAGACTTCAATCGCGAAGAGGATAGCTCCCGTGATGTCAATGAATTATCAAGTTCTTCAAGTTCCATCGATAAGAAGCTTGATCGTCTAACAGATTTAGTCACCTTAATGGTTCAAAAAATAAATAAATAAATAAATAAATGTTGCACTAGTTAAAGTCTGTGGAATTTGTTCTGTTCCTGGTCATACAAGCCCAACTCTTTATGATAATGAGCAAGTCAATAGCATGAGAAATTTTCATGGTTCTCTTAGGCAAAGAAACGCCCAGAATATGTCATATAATGAAGGGTGACGAAATCATCCAAATTTTAGATAGAGAATTGACAATCAACAGAAGCTTGTTATAAGGTGACAACTCTTGAAGAAGAGGTTCTTGATGATCTTGACGACATGAAAACAGTTTTGGATTTTCTTGTATTTCATTTGAATGATATTCCTGCTATCTATCACAATGCTTCAATGAATTATAAGGAAAATGATCTAGTCAAAGAGGTGATAGAAGTTATGGTGAATAAAGAAGAAAGTCCCATTGACTGATTCTAATGTTGAAAGAGTTAAAGAACGATTGTTTGTGCTTGTAAAAGAGAATGTTGATTGTGAGAAATTGCATGCCATTGTTGACAAAGATATTCAAAACAAAAAAATGCCTCCAATTTTTAAAGTCTTTCAGAAAAGAAAACTACGAATGAACAAGAAAGTCCAGAACCACCGATACGCACACCTCGACCACCAGAAGGGGAGAAACGATCATTTCCAC
This sequence comes from Drosera spatulata, assembly GCA_035668315.1. Taxonomy (NCBI): domain Eukaryota; kingdom Viridiplantae; phylum Streptophyta; class Magnoliopsida; order Caryophyllales; family Droseraceae; genus Drosera; species Drosera spatulata. The sequence goes on from JAOVYX010002452.1 coordinate 3,658, forward strand.
TCCGTCTATACGCAAACCTCGACCTCCAGAAGGGGAGGAATGATCATCTCCACTCCCATCTACACGTACACCTCGACCTCGTCTATAGTATATGGCTTTGACTGAAGCAAGAATATATGGCTCAGGAATATAGTGTAGGAACTTGGTTTCAAGCAAGAGAAAGGTGTCTACGTGTTTTCTGACAGTCAGAGAGCAATCTATTTGGCCAAGAATCAGGTCTACCATGCTCGGACAAAACATATTGATGTGAGGTTTCACAAGATCCGAGAATGGATGGATTCTAAAGACATAGATTTACGGAAGGTTCACACAAAGGACAACGCAACGGATATGCTAACCAAGGGGGTCACAAAGATCAAGTTCAAGCGGTTTTTGGACTTGATTCATGTTACTTCATGCTGAATGGTGTGGTGGTGCATCCCTCTATACGAATAAGGGATGCAAAGACATGTCAGGTTATGGCATGGGAGGATCGCTAGTTGGATTCACTGGTTGTGGTGCATCTACTCAAGCCAAGGTGGAGATTGTTGATGTTGCCTTGAGTATCCGATGCTTTAAAAAGCATCAGGCGCGCAAACGAACAACACAGGGCGGTTTTGGCAGGGTTGTGGACGCGACATGTCATGTCGCGGGCGCGACGGGCGACAGACCGGTTTTATGTTCTATTTTATTCATGGACCCTATAAATAGCTTGTTTTAGGGTTCTGTTCCCTGACGACGATTATAGAGCGACAGAGGACGACTGTTTGGCAATTCCTAGTGGTTTTTGAGTGCACACAAAGTGAGATTGAGCGATGAGGTTTAGGAAACGCTGTTTGTTAGTGGATTTTCATTCTCGTCAGTTTTTTCTTCCTTTTGAGGGTTTTTCCCACGTAAATCTGGTGTTGTTTACTTTCTCGCTGATCTCGTGTGATTGCTGATTTATTATTTCTTGTTGTTCTGCATTTGTCTCGGTTTTTTATTCGTAACAAACTTCAAGATCATCACATGAGCTATAGAGCTTCAAGTGCATGGCTCAAGACGCAAACCTCGCTGATTAGTTAGGCCTCTCCCTCGGCCTTCTTCGCAAGGCATTCAAAAATGCGGAAAAGAAGGCGGCCAAGGATCAGTCTTGGCGACATCTATTCAAGCAAGAAGTTGACAGCATCTCAAAGATGCTTAAAAATACGAGGAAGAGAATGCATTCAGTTGGCGTCAGAAGCTAATTCGGGAGCATGATTTGCCTACACTGAAGCCTTTGAAGGTGGTGAATCTTATAGCACATGAGCCTAAAAAGTCGAAAACACCTCTGGTGCTCTTCCTAATTGTATAGACAATGTATATGGAGCACGGACATTAGGAACACTTCGGATCATGTCTGGGGCAACCATGGATCTTTCTCTTGATAGCATGAGGGCTACAACAAATCATGCCTTTTGGTAGTAAAATTGTAACTACTACCTTTTGGTGTATTTTTGTTTGCTGAGTTTGAGATATCTGTCGTCATCTAAATATACAAAACTTGCAACTACAATCAATATAGTTATTTTAGAACCGAAAGCGATAAGGACATTCAGGCTGACAACCATAACGACAACGTGAAGACCAAGCCTCCTTGTAGAACTGATAAGCATGCTAGATGCATGATATGATAGCAATATGTTGATCTCTTTTACCTATTTATAATTGCTATTAAACTGGTATAACACTTTCATATTGTTAACGTTTAGGAGCCACACACTGTTAGATTTTGGTGGCATGACGAATGAACTATCTTGATAGATCTAAGATTGTAGATTTCGTTCAATATTGTAAAATTCAAAGTAGTTAACAATGTATCAAAAACCAGAACATCAAGCATCAGAAATAAACTAAACCGTATATATCAAAACACATGTCATATAAATCAAACGTGCTTATGAAAAGTGAGATGAAGCATTAAAAAAGTTCACGCAGAGTGCGAGTAACAAACCAGTTTCAAATAAAGGCAAAGAATAAGACACATGCGATTTTTGTTTGTTGGGTTTCTTACACCTGGGAGCTGGCACACTTTTTGTAAATATAATGTTGTAGAAAATTGTAGAGAGAATTATCAAACACTAATTGCTTTTAACTTCAGCAATTATCCATGGGTCATAATATAGAACTTTTATTACTAAAATTCAAACTATGGCCTTATTTTTCCTCACTTAAAATTAAAAAATAACTTATTATAATCTAGAAAAATTGACATTTAACTCCTTTGAATTATGGAGCCGTGATCAATGATCCCATCAAGTACACAAATAAGCACTTAACCCCTTCTTCTTTAAAATCAATATATTTTTTTCCACAAAATCACGTTAAAAGAAGTTCATAAAAGTGTCAACGGTATATTCTTAGCTTTAAAAGAAATTGAATTATTTTGGGACGAAACATCATTTGTAGGAATTGATAAGGGGTCATCTCTATACTTTTAAAGTTTAGAAGGGACATGTGTCACCGTCGAATAATTCATGGGGCTTTTATGATTTTTTTTCCACAATTTATTACAAATTACAATCATTATCTCAAACTCTAATTCTAACCGCCACTACAAACATTCATAGTCGTTCATCGTCGTCGCATCTTTCCTCTTCGGGACAAACAGTGCATTTGTCCCACATCGCTGGTGCCTGGCGTTGTCGTTCTCAGAACAAACAGTGCTCATATATGTAATTACAATACGTACTGTATGCATTCAGTGTTCTCAATTATGTTACAAAAACGCACATTGTTTTAAAGATTGCCCAAAAATTCAACGCTTGAATTTCATGAAATCGGATACACAAACAGTGCACTGTTCTAAACGGGCACTGTTCCAACAACAAATTGATGGCGATGACGTCAGTTTTCCTCGATCTCATCTTCTAATTCCAAATCCAAATCCATCACGCACTGTTTATTATTTTCAGTTTAGCGTCATAGCGAGATTGCTTTTTTGCACAAAGAAAATGATTGAGAGAAATATTAGGATGAAATTATGAGCATCCTTTCGAACTTCCAAGATGGAATTTGTTCCCACTAGTTTTGAAATTGCATTCACTAGGAGGATGCAACCGGTGTCAGATGAATAATTTTGATTATCAAGGAGGACAAGTTCTAAAGTCGAACACTACAAGGAACCGCCTGGTTAGTGACGGAAAAAAGTCATCGCAAAAACGCTTTTTTCGTCGAAAAACAATGTTTTCGATGGAAACTGAACCGTTGAAAAATACCCTATCGGAAAGAACTATTTCTGATGGAAGAGGGAAAGCCGTCACAAATTTGTGATGAAAAATTTCCAATGGCTCGGTACTTTTCGTCACAATCTTTTTTGACGACTACCAGTTTTCGTTGGAAACTTTTGCGACGAAATAGCCCAAGTCATCGGAAATTGGCAACGACAACAGATGGCCGTTGGAAACGTTTGTGATAGAATCCGACGTAAATTTGTGACTGAATCTCTTTCCATCAGAAAACTTATTTTATTCAATAAAATTTTGTTTGCAACGGATTTGCTTTTGCCATTTGAAATTTGGAAAAAAAAAGTTCAATACAAAACCTGTTTTTGGGCTCCTAACCTGTTTTACGTACAACCAACCACAAATTGTCCTAAGACATTACATATTCAACCATATCTAGCATACATTGTCCTAAACAAATACATTTGTCAAACATACACATAGTCCGTATTTTCAAAATTCTAAGAAAGTGTACATAATCGTTACATAAATCTCAATATCAGCAAAAGGAGGACCACAAGACGACGGTGGTGGAGGGGGAGGAGTAAACCAAGACGCGAGAACAAATTGTTACAGTTCTCCTGCTGCGAGAGACGAGCAATGACTCTCTTACAAAACAAGATCAATAAATCTTTTGACATTATAAATCTAAACCACAAAAACATTGAATTAAATACTTATCGACACTTTCCTAACCCTTTCATCAACAAATGAAGACCCCTCGTCTGAAACACCAGCTTTCTTCTTTATACGAGATCGAGTAAACATCTCGGATGCTGAAGTGTTCATGATCAAACTCTGTAGTCTTAAAAAAAAAAAAATACAATTAATGAGAAATAAAATTAATAACTTATGAAAAAAATGAAACTACTAGAACAAAATTATAACAAAAAATTTACCATCTTAAACTCTACTCAGTTGTCGAGATGAATCCCTCACAGTGAAGGTTAGACCTCTTGTTTCTGTTTTTTCTGTTTTTTCTTGATTTTTCTTGAAAATCAAGGTGGTTGCGTTTAGCAAGCAGCTGGTGTGAACTTCCATAATGCGCCATGGGACTGCACAACTCAAAGATACGAGACGAGGCCTGGGACCCGGCTAGTGATGTATTGCTCCCACTCTCGCCTCACTACAGCCGCGTGAGAAGAGTCCCATCTATAAGCATGCTATAAATATCATATATTTTTTGTTAGTATATTTAGGAGAGTCATAGTTAAGTACAAAATGAACTATAAAAAAAATAAAAATTAATTTTACCTTAAAATCGCACCATCGTCGATCAATGGTGTGCGTCGGTACCTCTTTAAACGTCATGTATGGCCCATCATAATTAGCTCTGATAGGATTATCAATAGATCTGGATACCCATGAACGATAGAACCTGCAATAATTAAGAGACATACAAGATAAAAAAAACTATTAGTGCAGAAAAATTAAAACTTAATGAAAAGAATTAAAATAGATATATGAACTATTTAACATAAACCACCAGGCGACAAAACAAACTGAGCATAAGGATTTTCTGTCATATTTGGATGTACTGGGAGAGATACACCACCATTGTGTGCCATATTACATTATAAGAGACTAACCACCCCATGCAAAATATCCCAAATTCATCATTTTGACTTGTACATGTAATAGGGTCCAAAAGGGATCTTTTGTGGAGTTTAATGACATGCGAAATAAAGAATAACTCCAACAACTAGTATAAGCATGCCCAACCATAACCGTCTATCACGTAAAATGTGAGACAAGGGGAAGGAAAAACAGGGGATAATATCGTTAGGTCAGGAAGGTCTATAAGGGCCATGGCTACACAAAGGAATGGAATAAATGATTTACAATGTACACCTCTCCACCTTACCACTACCAAGTAGCTAGTAGCTTAAGCTCATTGTATTATAAGAATCTGCCCCCTAACATTGCCCTCACATCCCGTGTTTGATTGCCCCCTATATGTGTCTTTGCTAGAGATGCAAATCTAATGATACTTCGGACAACAAACCGTTATGTAGCGCGAAGGGTTTCAACTTAGGCCATCTTTATTCTAGTATGACACCAGTATAATTTCTTTGTTCCAAATTTACACATTTCGCACAATTGCTAAAAACTCTTATGTAAATTCTTCTACTAAAGCAAATTTTGACACTTCTAGACATAACTTTTTTTAATTTTTTTAATTTTTTAATTTTTATTATTTTTATTATTAAGACACAAAAACTAGACACACATGACATCAAAATATGGAAATAACAAAACTAACTCAACAATGTAAAAAAAAAAAAAAAAAAAAAAAACTAACTCATATTCACACAACTCCTCCCCTAAACTTAAAGTACACATTGTCCTCGATGTAAAAATAGCAAGTTAAGGATCAGAGGACAATACTCAGAAAGCTACATGTCAGTTTTGGGAGGAGGACGGTTGATACTGCCTCTAAAGAGTATCAGTTACATCTTGCAATGAAATTCTTCTGGGAGCTGCTGGTTTCTAGTTAACTGAATTTTCACTCTCTTGCTCCTTTTTTTTTTTTTTTTTTCACAAGTTTTACTTTCCTGAATTGTTTAGGCCGCTCACCAATATTTGAACCAACCGAATCCTCGTTTCTCGATTCCACTTTACGTTTTTCCCCATACGTCTTCAAATTCAATCAGAACTAGCAATAAAGGTATGGTCAAGTGTTGTAACTTTAATACATCTTTTAGTACTTAAATTATGTCCTAAAGCCATATCAATTAGTGTAATTAAACCTCTAAAAACTATGGGACTTTCTCCATTCAAAGCAAAATCGTGCCAATAGCGAGCTATATATGATGCATAATCAATATTTTTCTTATTGTATAATGCCCATAAAAATATAATTTCATCCTTTCTCAACTTTAATATTCAGATTGTCCAAAATTATATGGCTCATAACTTGTTGAAGATAATAAAAGGTCAGGTTATGGATCATAGAAGTTTCTGTAGATTGTTCATTGAAAGTGCTCCTAACAGAAATAAATTTCCAAAATTATGAAAATTTCACTCTAAATTCTCTGGCGATCATCTATCTCCTTTTATCCTAAACCCATATAATTTATTCAGATCATCAACAGTTATAACATCCGGAGTATTAAAAAGTTGAAAAGCGATGAAACCAAATTTAGGATGCTCATCTGTTTCAATGTTGATTTCCAAAGTGCTTGGAAATTTCAACATTACTCGTTCATAGGTTGTCCAATTTTCTCTTACGAACACCTCCCATTTGCCATTCTTCAGCATCTTTTCTATATCATTGAACAAGTCCAACCTGACAAGAATGTTTTTGTCCAGATACTCCATTCCTTCGACTTCCATTCTCACCAACCTTTTGTATCGGTGTTCATGTTCGTTCTTTGAGAATCAAACTCCATTTAGTTGCGTCGTCCAACCAACTGTAGGTTTAATGAGTGTATCATACAAATGGGGGATATCCCTCAAAATTTTGGGCTGCACTTCTTTCGACATATCAACCTTCAATCAAACAAATAACAATATAAATAAAACTTGAGTGAAGACAAATATTTCAATGAGCTTTGAAAATTATAACCATTAACTATATGTTCTTGTAACACCAATCCATGATAAAAACACTCAAAGATCAAGTCTTTTCTGATTCATCTTAATCTTTAAACCCTAATTTCTCAAAATTCATCGAGTAGTATGATTCACACATCATCATGTCTCACAAGTATATATGGCATCATAAACAACTCTTATCGAGTAGATTAGGTGTGATGACCACAACAAAATCAAAATAATTAAATCATACCTCTCAATGTTTCGATAGATCTAAGTTTGGATTGATGAAATCGTTGATAGAAGAATGTTTAATGGAATTGGATTTTTGTTTTGAATGGATGTGAAATTGATTATGATGACAAACAGGTATTTTTGGGTGTCTTTCGTCGTTAGGGGTCTAGTAGAATTGAAACAGGATTACGGATCACGTATTTTACAAACAAAATTTTCCATCAAGGACGGCCCGTGCTATCACGCATGAGCTGCTTGGGCCGTGCTCAGAAAGTTTTGAAAAGAAGGGGCGCACGGGCCGTGCATGTGACTTTTTCGGGGTGCCTGATTTTTTTTTTCTCGTTTCACACTTAAAATTGAATATTTATAATGTTTCATGCCTTTCGTTGTATTTTTCATCCAATGAGACCTCAAACAATGCAAAAATTTCGATTTTCTCTTCATTTTTATTCCTTATTTCTAACTCAGTAATTGAAATTGAAAACACATGAGTTACCTCCCATGAAGCGCTATGTTTTTACGTCATTAGCGACCATACATATCAATTCAAGATTGTATCTTATCAAAGGATTGAGAAAGAGTTGAGTGGGGAATCAAAATTTGAAGAACTCCCTTTTGACATTTTCAAGATTTTATATTCTCAATAATCTCTTTCTTAAGCCAGATATTTTACATCCGCTGTCTTCTCAGATTGTACCTCGAAATACAAGAAAAAAAACGCTTAAACACAATGATAACTTGATAACAAATATTACTATTTTATGCTTCTAGGGCTCGAGAAAGCCAATTTGCACATCTTAGATCTGCACTACGTGATAGGGACCCGGTCGATGACTATGAAGGAAATGGTTCTATGGATGATATGGATGATATGGATGACATTGCTGAAATGTTTTATTTTTTGTTTTATAACTCATTTTTTTATAGCGTTATGTATAATGAAAAATGAAAAAATAAAGATAAAAATTATGGGGATTCTGATGCAAGTGCTTAGGCTATGAGTAGACTGCTTGCTGTCAATATTATTAAGATGGCTCATGTTAAGATAGATTGTTCCAACGACCGATCATTAATTCTTCTAAAGCAAATTGTGCCTCTTATGCAGGTAAGACTTGTACTTACAATGCAAGTACGTAAGCTCTTATACCCACAATGTAGTAGCTGCAACAACAGGAGCTGAATACGCAACAGCAGTCCACGGACGCATGTCAGACGACCGAATCTAAGTTCCCGCATCAGGTTGTTAACCCAAGGATCATATAGCTCATAACTAATAGCAATTAAGATGGATTGATAAGCTAAAAGGATTCAACATAAAAGAGCAAGATGTGATCATCCTTCTGGCATAGTGCATTAGTGCTCCCTCTGTCACATCCTAAGATGCCCCTCCATTTGCTTTCATCTCGTATTATACAATGTTTTGGTGTTGCATTTTACTAATCAGTAATGTGTTTACAGCAATTGGTGTTATTTCTGATAAGCTCACTTCACATTTTGTTTTCACGGCTGGTGTTATGATTGGCTACAGATCAATTCCAGATGATGAAGTTTCTAGTCATGGACATCTTTTCTTTTATGTGGGTGATGAGGCTGGGAATGCCACCAGTTTGAGCGAAGATGATGTTACGAACGGGTCGGTTGATAATAAACACAAACAATAACGAATGCGCAAAAATAAATGAGACAAAGATTTTTACGTGGAAACCCTTATGGGAAAAACCACGGGCGGTCGCCGATGATGAAAAATCCACTAACCAAATGAGGAAATACAAAAGGAGCTACACTCAAAATATTGAGAATCTCACAATAAGGGATAGAGATAAGAATCTCTAAAACAAATCCCTTAAATGCTCAATGTGTTTTTGTGTGTATATATGAATAGTAACTCTCCTTTTCTCTCTCTCATTTTATCTCTTCCTCCTGTTGCCCTCTGCCACTCAAAACACTCTCCCCTTTCTTTGTGTCTTCTTTCCTTCTCTGTCTCAACAATTCCATCTCCACCAAGCCTCTTATTATACACAGCACCACGCGGCATCACACGCAGAGCCACGCGGGGAAGAACGCGGAGAAGCCACGCGGACCAGATTTGAGTCATCCACCGCATCACCGTCAACAGATGATGTGACCCTCCATGGAAGTTCTCTACTCGCATTTGGATCACGAGCAGATGTTACAGATTGGCAGTTGCATCTGAAGTCAAAGGCATGCCATTCAGCAAGCATTTGGTCATTTGTGAAAAGTGTGAACATACCTAGCCCAGATAGTTCTATTGATGTCCATTCGCACCCAGATAAGACGGGGAATCCTTACACACTACATGTTCTATCGCTGAATAATTTATGGTAATTTTTATCGTTGAAAAGTATTGTATTTCAATTTATATCCATCTCTAGAAATGTGTGATTAATGTAAATTTTCTGATTTAGGTTTAAACGCATGGTGGTGTCTCGAAGGATTGGTGCCCATCTTAGAAAGTATTTTGATGGAACTTACAATTCATTTTCGATGGTGGGATCGCACACCGTCCATCGATGGTGGTCTTTCTTTCGGATAATTAGTTGTTATTTTTTTTTTATTATCTTGTATAAATTAGTTGTTATAATGTAAATTGTATTTTTTTATCCAAACTCTATGGTGTAATACAGGAGGAGTATAACAAGTTATTGTACGAGTATATGGAGGCAAACAACATAACAAGTTCAAAAGGTGTGCCAGCTCAGATACAGAATGATTTGTATTTGAGTGTTGTAGGGTGGAGGAAGGGAAATGTGCTCGGATTAGGCTCTGAGATTCATTCATACTATAAGAAGCCACGGTCAAGCGCATCTACATCTAGTTCCTAAAAAATGGCCAAGGAGTTGGAAGATGCTAGGTGACAACTCCAAGGACAATCGACAATAATCCAAGAACAAGGTTCACGGCTTGAAGAGCAAGCAACAACAATTCAACGACGAGATTCACGGCTTGATCTTGTTACATAATTTTTGATCCAACTCACTCAAGAGCTGGAAAATTGTTTGGATCTGTTTTCCCGTTTCAAATTCACTCCATCCTCTACACCACAACCACCATCCGGTCCTATTTGTTATTTGTTTGGTTGTAAATGTTATCTGTAGCGTACTTGTGGCTGCTCGACTTTGGTTTGGATGTACGAGGATTTGGGACCTTTTGTCATCTTGGGTTGTATATAGGACGTACTTTACAGGTTATGTATTTGTATCTTTGAATTAAGTTGTGTGTTTTGGTAGGTATTATTTGTATGTTGGTTTTGTGTGTGTATACAACAGGGTAGCATAAAAAAACAGTTTTGTCATGCTGGGATCCATTATTTTCGACGACTAACAAGGCCGTTGGAAAAATCCCAAGAAAATGAGATTTATGATGGCAAAATAACGGCCATAAACTTTCCGACAGCTAGTTTATATCCATCGCAAAATTTTCAACGACAAACCACCAGCCGTCGGAAAATTATTTCCGGTGAAAAGTAAGTGTTGTCGCTAAGTTTTCGATATCATACGTCGGAAAGAATATGGTCGGAGACCTCTGTTTTCGACAAGCAGTTTTGCGACGGGCCATTATCCATTGGAAAGTCGTCGGAAACAAGTGCAAAATGAAAAGGCACAAGAAGTTGTGGCCATAAGAAGTGACCATGAAACAGAAGTGACCATGAGCTTTGGAAGGGTAGGATGCCTAACATAGGATATTTTCATGTGTTTGGATGCAAGTGCTTCATTCACAACAATGACAAAAGATATCTTGCCAAGTTTGATTCAAAAGCTGATGAAGGAATATAGAGTACTAAATAAAGGATTTGATGTTTTGAAAGAAACTGTACATGTCATATTTAATAAGGAATGCTAACATCCTTGATGAGGAGGTTGTATATTGTCCTAGTGATTATGACAACAGGAAGTCTCCTAAGGAAAATAAGCTTGCACCACTGGAAGGAAATACAGCAGAGTCAGAAACAGCAAAACCAAAGACAGGAGAAAACCAAGAGGACATTGTGACAGAATACAAGGCATGAACCTTGCTGATACGAACAAAAGAAAACATCACTTGACTGATGATCATCCAACATAAAATATCATTGGAGATATGGATGAGCCAGTGAGGACAAGAAGGGGAATAGCCTTTGAATCCTTATTTGCTTGTTTTCTCTCAGAAATGGAGCCTAAGAGACCTGAAAAAGCGCTAAGATAGCCTTACTGGATTCAAGCTATGCAAGAAGAATTTAATGAATTCAAAAGAAATGAGGTATAGAGACTTATTCCTAGACATATATCCAAAAAAAAAGGACAGCTACTCAAGAAATATTTTCACGAAAAGTATGAATATCTTGCAAATATACTCAAGAAATGCCATCTGGTGGTGGACGGATAAAAAAACCATGTCCCAAGACCAACTCAAGATGATAACTGGTCTGGTGCTTGGAGATAAGCTTGGTTGGAGCAAACTTGTATTCAACCTATTTGCAAAAAGGTTGAAGGAGAAAAAGAGCTATGCTTTTGCCAGGCTAATCAATCTGCTTATCAAGAAAAAGCTTAAGATCAGTCTTAAGGAAGATGTGACAAAGAATGCAAATAAGAGAATAAGAGAATCCATTCTGATGCTCATGAGAAAGCCCCAGCTACTTTTGAGAAAAAGGAGAAAGGAAAGCCATCAACAACAAAGAAGGCGAAGAAGTCACCTCCAAAAGGGAAAGTAATAGAAGTTACAGAAAAGAAAACAAAGAAAGCATCAGCAAAGAGGCAGAGAAGAAAAGAAGCAACTCCACCGCCAATAGAGTCACCTACATCACTAGATCAACCAATGCCCACACAGGAAGTCACCCCATGGGCAAAGAAATCAGCCCAGACTAAAACTCCAGGGGATGTCAGACTCAAAGCAACAGAGCAGCCTCCCTCGAAGGAAATCACACCTAAGCAAACAGATGAAACTACAGCAAAGCATGCTACATATCAAATGACAATAGTACCAGTCGAGCAGATCTTGACAGAACAGCCCAACAAGCAGACAAAGGCAGCACAACAGAGGGACTTGACATCTCAAGGTGAACCAGATGATGCTTTCAATCAAGATCAAAAGGGATTCTCTCCTCCAACAACACCAGAAAGAGAGGGGATTTAATCAAAACAAAACCAAATAGAGATTGTTGCAGTTGGTCAATTGGAGACAACAACTGTAGAATACCCAGAGACTGAACAACAAAGTGATCTGATAGAAGCTGCTCAGCGAGGCAACCAAATCGAGATGATGACCCCATAAGAAATCATCATCCACTTTACCATCCAGCCTCCAGTAGCTAAACCAGAAAAAAGAGCAAAGGAAAGGAACTTTACTATTCCTAAACATCCTGATCCAATCATAAACAATCCCTTGCAACAGAAGATAGTATGACACACTTATCACTGAAAGGAGAAAGACATTATACTGTTCCTTAGGTGAAGAAATACCTCCAAGGCGTCTCTTTGTACCCAAGAACAGGCCTAGAAGAACCAAGTTCATCAGCAAGCTTACAAAGGAGGCCATGAGTAAGAGTGAGGACACCTCTGAGTCAACACCAGACTGAGATGATGAGAAACCAAAGGAATTCGATCCTTTGTTTAAAAGATTTGGAAACTGAATCTCAGCTTTGAAAGCTTATCAGGATACTTCTGAGGGAAGAACAGAAATAGAGGGAGATGGACTGATACAGGACGTAACTCCAATGCTGTATGAGACTCTACTGACCGATATACTAAAAAGACTGAATGTAACCTTGGTGTCCAGACAAATTAGAGAGGAGCAAATCAGAAGGGCACGAAGTGAACAACAGGAAAAGGAGGAAGAGCTTGAAGAATTACAAGGAGTACCAATAAATAAGAGTGATGACCCTGTGATTGTCAAGACGAGAACTGAACTGATAGAAGAACTCAAGCACAACATCAGTGTAAGGAAGAAGGTCATTTGTTGAGCTACCTGAGATCAGTAAGAGAGATGCAGATAACATGAAGAATAAAGCCGCAAGAGTACTTACCCTTCTACAGAACCTAGTAAATAGGATGCCTAGGATGGCTGCAGAGATTGTTAAAACTAAGAAGTGTCACCCACACCTTATCAACAAACTAGAGATGGCATTAAAGGAATTCAAAGCAACAAAGCAAACCATTCAAGTAGAAGAGTCTGAAGAAGCACCAGAACAACCACCAGTTTCCACACCCATGAATAAAAAAGGGCTCTGGCCGTCAGAACATAGGAAGAAAGAGCTATTAGAATAACAAGGCTTCATATTCTGGCAACTACAACATAGCAAGCCGAACAGATAACTGCAGCAGAGTTAACATCACCAGTCACCTCTGTAATAGAGTTAGCCATTGTTCTAGTTTCATAAGTCACATCAACGACCCTAACTTTTCCAAACAGAGTAGGGCATGTGACCTCCATCCATCCAAAAGATAGGAGACTTAAGAAGAAGCCAAAGAGAGCCAAGCTACCAAAAGAAATGTTCCTCTATACCATCAGAACAGTTATAGTCTCCGAGGAAGCTCGGAAAATGAAAGTATATAGACCAAAACTACTAACTAAAGCAGATGAAGAGGCAACTATTAGGGCACTGATTGAAAGCACAAGGCAAGAGGTTAGGGACAAACGCAGCCCTCATATAGCATTGTTGGTAAGGTGCAGAGTTCAAGATAGCACAACTGAGCAAAGACTTGAAAAGTTGGACTCTCGAGGCATCACCTCAGAGAAGTTTGCTATTGATGAGGTTCTTCTTGTAAAGATCCAAGAAATCGTGGAGAAATACAGTCACAAGACCTTGTACAACATTAGAAAACTAATAGAAGGGAGTATTGCATCAGCATAAGGAGCTGTAGGAGATGATGATGATGCACCACTAGGAGATCATCAAGATGAGGGAGTGATGATCTTGACAAGCTCATAGATGACATAACCCTAGCAGATATAAAATCATAGGATCAAGATGCAAACAAGAAAATTAAAGCACCTGAGCCACCTCTGCGGATTGAAGCACCACAAGTACAGCAAGCTATAGCTGAAATTATAAGGACAGATAGGCTAGAAGAATCATCTACTCATGGGAGATAAGCACATACGATTATCTCATCTCATCCACTCTACTCCAAATCAAGCAAGAAATGATGGATGAGGTCTACAAACTCAAAAGAGCTACCTCAGAAGACCAAGAGGAAGGATCAACTCCTACATAACACAAGGATTCAACAGAGGATGCAATCATACTTGTTGATGGTGAGCAAATCGAAGTACTTCAAGTTGTTAAGACTAAGCAGAGTTTTCCAGCACAGTCAGCTAAAGAAAAACAAGCACCAGGATAAGACCTCAGCACAACAGAGCAGAGTTCTTTAGCACAGTTGACCACTCTTCCTTCAACAGCACCAGTCTCTCAAACTTTAAGGACAACCCTAATGCAGACTCTCATATAGGAGGAATACATCTTTCAAAAGCTATCTCTCATTGTCACTAACATGCCCATTACTGCCTCTACTCGGCAGTTTGCACAAGAGCTGGAGGAGGTCATCACGATCCCTCCTTAAAGAAGACTGTCAAAACAGCCAAGAAACTCCTTGACTTATTCAATGAAGGTGATCTTCATACTACCACATCCATAGAAGAGCAACAGCTAACAGAAGTCAGGGATGGACAACGTTCAGAAAAACCAGGAACCAACGGCACTACTCCAAACAAGCTACGTACCAGACTTTATTACCACTCAATAGGAGTCTCAAACACTCAAAATAACAGAACCAAAAGTGAAACAGACCAGCCCACTCAGAATTACTCAACCAAAAACCTTATCTTCTGATGCGATGCTGACTGAGATTTATGGGATGACTACCCAACAAGAAATCTTCAAAAGGCAATTTGGATCCAACATCAATCTTCTCACCACCAAGCTTTACAATAACTTTGCTAAGGAAACTCAGCAAATCATAAGATGCACTGCTTACACTGCTTACAATAACTTTGCTAAGCAAACACACAACAAGATCACTCAACTTGTCCTTTCAAGTCTGCTGTCGGATAGGACTACTCAGAAAGTTGGAGCTGCTCAGCAAACCATGGAAATTACAATGGAGACTCTTCACGAAAAGCAGTCCAAGGATCTTGACACCATCGAGAGATTGGAGTCTTTGATTGATAGGCAGGAAGATGATAGGACTCATCTCAATCAGAGGCTGGACGACATTAACTCTACCATCAATGAACACAAAAAGGACACCTCTGCAAAGCTAGACGCCATTCAGTCTACCCTTCACTCTCTCAAGGACACAGTTGATACACTCCCCTCAATTGGTGATCACAAAAAGGGAGAGACAGACTCAAAGTTGGAGGCATCAGGGCAACTCCTCACATATCACGCATAAGAGCTTGACAGAATGTACACAGAAAGGATTTACATACCAGAAGATATAAGTGCACAGGAGGAAGTCAGAATAACACCAGCAGAGTGAGTTACAGACTACACAGATATGATCAAGTCATGTGGTCGAAATATGTTGTCCTATTATTGAAGGCAAATTCTTCTACTGACAAGTAGAGCTGCAGAGTGTAACAACAGAGCTCGATACAGGACAAAAATCCTACGTCACAGTGACAGTTTTCAACAAGCTGTATGATTCTCATGTCGTTTTTAGGAGCGTTGGAAGTTGACTTTGGATACTTCTCATTAGAAATCGATGGCTGGGATTATTTCAAAGTACAAAAGGGGAAACGACTAGTGAAAGAGCCTTGTCTATAAAAGGAGGATGGCAGTAGAGCTTCAGTAGTAGATTTTGATTGAGAAAATAAACACGTGTTGATTGTGCTGTGGTAAAAAAAGCAATCAAGCTAGCTGAACAAGTGCTACATCAAACCATTCTCAAAGGCTCACAAACACTTGAAGAAGGTGACCTGATTGGAGGCTAACTAATTTGGTGTAGAAATCAGGAGAGCTCTAGAGAATCTATTCAAGGAAGGTGTCCAATGCAGGACTACACCACTCGTGTATTTTGTAAGAAGGTTAAGGGTCAATCAAAAACCCCAAACATAGTGAAATACCTCTTGCTTGGTCACACTAATCTCTAAGGAAAGAGTGGACATATGCTTTAGAGTTTAATTGGACTCTTGGACTCTACTGTTAGAACCAATATAAATCTTGTGTGTCTTTACATTTCTTGTATCTTTATTGATATCATCTACTGGTAACATAAATAACAAAAACAGAATAACAAGAATTATTGTCACACAGGTAGGTGAGACAATCATCAACTCATAATAAGCTTGTCACTCTACTGAGTCAGCATGGTATCTCTACTGCCTACAACAGACTCGAGTAATTAGACTAGTTAAGATCTAAATTAATTTAATTAGCTTATTCAGCCCCTCCTTCTAGGCTCATTTCGACTCTCTAGGACTAACAGGCAGGTCTAGAGTAGTTACTTGAAGATGCTTATCATGTTTGTTTTTTATTTTTCAATCTGTTGCATGAGTGTCTTGTCAAATTTGTCTTAACCCTTGATGCTTTGAAAGTCTCTTGTGTATTTATATTTTACTAACCTTTTGCGGCAATCAGAATTGGTTCTAAGAAAAGAGGATAGGACTGGTAGCAACCAACAGTTACGGAACAAAGCCATAGTATGACCTGTTAGTATGATTTCTGAGTTTTGATTTACTCTAAGTTTCATTCATAGATCTTATGCTTAGTTACTCATATTTTAGACCATCAATAGTTTGTCATCATCAAAAAAGAGGAAATTATTGGATTGATCATGTGTATATCATTTATGTTTAGTTTTGATGATAACAAACTTTATTTCCCACAAGATAACTTGATGTGTTTTAGGTAAGCATTGCTGGTTGATCAACTGGTGCACTCACACAGTGGACATTTCACAAGGATGATTTAAGGTCTCTGGATGAAGGAGATTGAGGAACAAGGATCCAATCGAATTGTTTGGGACATATCAATCATGTGGAAGTATCTGGAGCTGCAATGAGTTGATATAAATCACATGTGTAGTCCAAATATAAAGTTATGGCAATCCAGTAATCCTTAAGTGTATAGGAGCACCAAAGTTCAAAAAGGTTTTCAAACATTTTCAGTATTTTCAAAATATTTTCTTAGCAATTTTTTAATCATCAATCATGGTTTTAAATGATTTTAAAGTGGACGATTATTTGTATCCAATTTTGTGAAAATCATGCAATCAAATAATTGCCCACCTAACATACCTTCTTAAATGATTTTTGGAAAGAAATCTACACAATCTTCTACTGATTGAACAACTATGTATTGAAAGCTCTACTGTTTTCGAAAAAAAAAAAAAAAAAGAAGCTTTGCAGAATGAACTAAACAAAGCTAAGGACGCACAAATCGATTTGCAACCAAGAGAATTTGGAGATCAAAGCATTTAAGTGTTTTCATCTTACTTTCCATACTTTGAGGTTTGAAAGGGTCTTGAATTCTTTTTTTCAAAGACCGCATCGGGTGAATTCTAACCTTTACGTGGTCTTAGACTAATTGTGATTATTGTGATTGTCATATAGTTAAATTGAGTCTTGTATTCGATTTGTTGCTTGTAGAGTTGAAATTAGAACCGATCACAGAGTTGGGATGTGCAGTTATTTCGGAGTAGAACTAGGGTTTTGTAGTAAACCTGGAGTAAGACTTATGAGTTGAGTTATAGCAAGTCTGGAGTAGGATTTGTACAACTGAGTTGTAGCAGGTCTAGAGTTAGATATGAGGATTGGGTTATAACCTAGAGGTAGGTTCAACCGCATGGTTTGTTGTCCTAGAGTTAGGAAACAAACGAGTGAAAACTGTGTGTACTAAAAGTGAGAATAGTGCAAGAGTTTCAAATGCCCTACTGGGGACTAGATTAGTCTCATAGTTAACAACTTATTAACTATAGGGATATCAGTATCAATTTTGTGTCCTTTACATTTTGCATCATTGATTTTCATACTCGACAATCATCACTCACAATAATAAGATTGAAACTAAGATACATTCAAGTATCAGTTGAATCAAGTTTGCGAATTGGAATTGGTATCACTGTTATTATATTGTCAATAGTGATTGAATTGAATTCTCCATTTAATTACTTGCAAGATCACATAGTTGACTGTCTAATTTTTAATGTTTGTATCGATCCCATCTTATATTGCACTGCGTAGGTTACTTGTTTGCATTATTTGCAAAAACTTTCAATAATCAATTCACCCCCCCCCCCTCTCTCGACTATTCTGATTCATAAGGACTATCAGAGGTTACTTGTTGACTGAAGATGTGTTTGAGGAGATCATTGACCAAGGGATGAGTTTCTCTCTTGAGCTGCCTGCAGGTATCTTGTCAATGGATTTTTTCCTCCTGACGAAGTCATAACTACTTCTTTAGCATTTATCGAGGAACCAACTCTACCAAAATTTCAAATAAATGGTAGAAGACCCATAATATAATATGTTCAACAGTTCCCCTCATACGAAAACCCATTAAGACATGAAGTGTGGACAACAAATACACTGGTCTCACCCACACCAAGTGCCAAATAAGTTCCATATAAATAAACCACATAACAAGTGGCAATAAATGGGGAAGATAGGGATCGAACTCGTAATCTCATGCCACGATTTTCTTTGATACCCTGTTGAGAAACCAATTCTGTAAAAAATCTGAACTAATGATAGAAGGCCCATAATATGATATATTCAACAGTATTGATGACCCGCCCCGCCCTGATGGTTATAGAGTATTGCTTCTTTAAGAAGTGTTGGGGTATGGTTGTATTGGTGGTTATTGAAACGGTTTGAGAAAAGATGCTGAATCAGGCTATGTCTTTAAGTGCTTGAATACTATTGATTAAACATATTCCCAAGTCAAAGCATGTCCCAAGGTCTCCTACTATAGGCCTACATCTTGCTGCTCTTTTGTGTGCAAGGCATTATCCAAGCTTCTTTCTTCGAGGCTGAAGAGGTATTATCTTCCCTTATCCATAATCCACAAGCTGCTTTTGGGAAGATGCGTGTTATTGGGGACAATGTTACGTTATTTCAAGGTTTAATGAGATCTGAAAACATACCTGACCTCGTTCTATGGTAGAAAGCATACCTGTCCTCATTGTATGGTTAAAGTGGATCTAAAAAAGCTTATGATTCCATGTGCCAGGAGCTTCCTTCATGATCTTTTGAGCCACGTGGGCTTCCTTGATAGATTAATCCACTGGATTATACTCTATTTGAGTACTGCTTTCTTTTCCCTCCCTGTGCATATTGAGATATATGGTCCATTCAAGGTAGCAAATGGTTTAATATAGCGTTATCCCATTGCTCCATTTTTGTTTGTAGCTGTTAGAGAGTATCTTTTTCATGTTGTCAAGCTTATGACTAGCTCAGCTGATTTTGACTTCCACTATAGCTGATTTAATTGTCTTTTGTCGATACCTTGGTTGTCTTTCGCAAGCGACATGTGAAATTCATCCACCTTATTAAGGGTGTGCTTGAGCTCTTCACAGCAGTAGCAGGCTCGAAAATTGATAAAATGAAGACAACTCTCTTTTGTGGAGGTAGGTCAAGGGTAAAAGATTGACTGATGGCTGATTTTTTCGGATGCAACCCTGGGACCAGTGTTGAGTCGAACCCATGATGTATAGAATTTGAGTGATAGACAAATTTTAGTCTTAGAATGTCCCACTCTACAATAGGTGCTCAGTAAGGCTGGTTCAAAGGAATGCAGCTGTAGTAAAGCTGAGGAGCATCATAGCTGAGTTCTACAGAAGGGTTCAGAAGAAGTCTAAGTTCACTGTTTCCTTTTGCATTCTGCCAGCGTACTTCTCTGCATCAACACCACAGGTCATGGGTCTGTGAATATGGTATCGAGATGGCATGAAAGTGACGTTTAAAGAAAGAACAACTTCAACAACGATTAGAAATTTGGGGTTGCCTATAAATACAGTGGCAATTCCCAAGTTTTCGATGGGATGTTTGAGTCTTCTTTGCTTTGAAAGGAAACATAAGTGTAGTAAGGCAACGAGTGAGCTTAGAAAGAAATTGATAGTTGAAGATTTGAGTCAGCTATTGAAAGTAGAGTTGAATAACACTAGTGTTAGTCAAACGATTTCAAAAGGCTGTTCTGAGTCCTGTTGAGAAGAAGAAAAGATCTTGTAATCCGTTTGTATTGTCATTTACTCGTTGTAAATTGATAGGTTGATTGTGAGCCTAAAACAATCACACGTAGTGCTATCCTCTTGATTTATAACACTGATAATCAAGGGGAAACGGGAGTAAGGGATATAGCCGTATTTTAGCTATATACTCTAACCAAAATAAAAATCATTGTGTTTTTAGAAAGAACCAACGTTACTGCAATAAGGTTCTGCATTATTGCAGTAAGTTTAGAACAACTCTATTGTCTAGCTAACCTTTGTTAGTTTGACAGAAAACTTTAAAAAGGGAGACTATTCACCCCTCCTTCCCTAGTCTCATAGTAAGGTATCCCCTGACTTTTAATTGTTATCAAAGCCAACCTTTCTAGGCCTAACAACTTATGAAAATGAACTCTATTTTATTTTAGCTTGTAAAGAAGTTATTGATCTAAGTTTTAAGAATGCCTGATCAAGAAAATGATAAAAATGATAACACTCAAAACAAGACTTATTTTCATATAGGTCTATCTTTTATATATGAAGCACATCTCTCCCTCTCTCAAAGCTCACAAGAGAAATCAAGGTGATGTAGCACTAGAGAGGACTGCTGCAGCAAAGACTTCTGAGTCTCAATCAGAAGCGTCCAGTAATGACCTGGTCATGTCAATCAAAAGGAATAGCAGTCCAAGTAGAGACACTTCATAAAGACTCTGAACTCTGCTGCTACAACGGCAGAAAGGATAGACACTTGCCCTTGTCTAACCGCCCTGTAAAAGAGAAGTCTGAGCAGCAATCATCAATAAAGTCACAACCTCATGAATATAAGCTAAGTTTTCTCATAACTTCTATCTATTATGATAAGAACTATGATATTGCAATGTTTGAAAATCTTGTATTCCACTACAGGACAAAACACATAGATACAAGATATCGTCTCATAAGAGATCATGTGCAGGAGGATTATGTTAAAATAAAAATTTCCAAAAACCCCTTAGAAGATTCCGAATTTAGTTAGTAAAAGGAGAGTTGGGGATGTTAGATTTAAATGAACAAGACATTAGTCTCTTAGAATGAACAGTTCTGTGAACAGAGTGTTAGGCTACTACAGCAAGGTTCATACCTTACTAAAGCAATGCTTGGGAATTACCCTACTACAGCGAAGTTTACCCTTATTACACTAAGGTACGGTGGACTAACAATTAACAGTCACATCATTACTGCGTTATTCCCCTAGAAGCAGTTCATGGCCACACACACACCCTATCGTTTCACCATCCAATTGAAAAGGTTTCTATTTTACTATAAATAGGGAACCATGCCAAGCCTTTTTACCCTTTATGCTTACCCTATTGCGATAAATCTCTCTCTCAAATTCTCAAATTCTCAAATTCTCAAACTTCCGGAACGCTCTCAACTTTCAAAAACCCTAAAATGGCAACCAAGGCAATCAAATCCAAGAACTCTACTGAATCTGAATCATGTCAAACCAAGTTTCAAATAGGTTTTGTGATTGATTTTAATTCTCTCAATCTGAAAGTGATGACATCAAGGAAGTCGTTAATCTGTTGATGTTTGCAGGTCTGGAATTTATGCTGGGACACAACGATTTAATCTTTCTAGGGACAAAACAGTAATTCCTGGACAGCATAAGGGCAGACGAGAAAAATGTCATCGAGGATTATGATGTGATTAAGATATCTGGCAAAGTAGGAGACAAGGACCTCATAATTGATGCAGAAATAATAGAGCGAGCTCTTAAGCTTCCAAGGAAAGGGATATCGAAGTTGATGAGGAAACTGTTAAGCAGCAAGGCTGTAGATGTTGGGGGAACAAGATCAAAATCACCCATTGTGAATAATGAGGGCTGCATTACTCATCAAGTACAAATTGCTTGCACATGCAGTAAAGAAAGTACTATTGTCAAGGGAACATGCAAACACCAAGTCACAAAAGATTAGTTGAAGATCATGAGTGCAATTCTCATGAAAAAGAAAATGAACTGGGAAAATATTCTTCTTATATAATTGGCCATGGGTTGTGATAAGAATTTTTTTGGAAGGATCTGCAGCATGATCCTTGAACATGTATTGGCCATTCCTGTAAAGGAGGGCAAGAAACTGAATGCTCTCAAGATAATCAACTCTAAAGCCATCTTCAACTAGGGAGTAAAACCTGCTAGTAAGGGTGCTACCAAGGCTACTGCTGCGGAGACTGTTGAAACTTCACAAGCAGCAGTAGAGTCTGAGCCTTCTATAACTCGGGACGCTGCTCAACCTCCTACTGTGACGCCTGCACCTACTTCAGCCAAAGCACTCAAAAGAGGCTTTAAAAGAAGACCAAGAAAGGATTAACCAGGAGAAAATTCATCCTTCCTGCTGAGTCATCTCTCAGCAACAAAGCTTCTCAAGAGGCAAGAGTAGGCCCTACTGGAGAGGAGTCTATCGTAGCAGACACTAACCCTACTGTAGCTGATATAAATTATACTGCATCAACAAGAAGTCCCCCTCCTGTAATTACCACCTCCACGGATGTAATTGTTAAAGTGCTAAAGAACTTGCCACAAGAGACAACCCTTTCTCTACCCCCTATAGCAAGGGTGGAGTCCATCCCTTCTGCAATGAAGGTTGATGGCACCATAACCACCACCACAGAAGCCTCTCCACCACAAATATCAACACCACCATACATACCAACCACAACCATATCCACAAGCATCATAATAAGAATACCTCCACATACACCACAAAGACCTCAACCAAACATTGATCCTATAGACAGAGGAAAGAAGATTATGGTTGAACAACTTAAACCATATTGAATCCAGAGGAAGATTCTGCACTTGCAGCAAGGCTTACATTAGAGGAGGATACACATCTCATCAATCCAAGTCTTGCAATAACCCTTTCAAATCCAAATATCCAAGCAGAGGTTGCTACAGCCATTCAAATTGGCATTGTAGCCGCCCAATCAACCTCAACTTCAAGTCAAATAGCCATCACCACCATTGATAGAACCCGTCGTAAAGTGTTACAAATTAGAATATCTACACTACTTCACAACACACAATTATAACAAAAATATAATAGTGATAAGCAGGAGTCAATCCCACAGAGAACGGTCTTTTCAGATTTTGTGAATTAATTTATCAATCTATCATTTTTTTGTAAAATGGGAGGATGTTTTGTTGATAAGATCAGGAACTAAAGAAAACAATGAAAGAAAATAAATATAAACCAATTGAGAATTTTTCTTGAGATTTAATCAAATTCTACAAAGCATATGGTCCTCGTGATTTTCACTGGTCATGGATTTTAATCATGGGTTAAAGATTTTCATTTCATGTTCTATTATGATATGTGTTTATAATTAGACTCGACAAAAAGAGAGTTGCCAATATAGCTATTGGTTATCATAAAGCATGACATAACCAAAATAACATAATTACTCTATGTCTAAAAGAGAATGTAATACAGACTAAACATGTCGCATTATGAATATTTCTCGAACACCTCACAATAATGACCTAACACAGATTAGCATCAAATTGTGCTCATTTACATGTGAGCATAGGTCAACCACAAGAGAATGACATTAACCTATGAATTTGCTACTAACATCAACCAAAAGAGAATGGTTTAACTGCATACATACTTCCCTAACATACTTAGATGGCCAATCCAAATACAATAGACAAGTAATTATGAAAAAATCCATGACATGAAATGATACCATAAATAATGAACATCAAACTATTAAAAACAAAGATCACGTCTCATAAAATCCATGACTAAGTTAAAACCACTAAGCCATACTTAAATTTACGCTATCATCATCACAATACGAAACAAACAACTCATGCTAAATGCATAGAAAGTCATTGCAAATTACAACTACGAAAAGTTGAGAAATATAAAACCCTAGACCAATGAAAAATGATCTAAATAGAGAAAGGACAATGATCTCTTTGACGGATTGAATAGTGTAGCTCCAATCTTATTGTGATCTGTAAAGAACGTCATCTTAAATTAAAGCGGTGTCTCTAACTCTGTGGAAAACCTTTGTAGAACTGATGAAATCTTCTGTTTTTTCGAACTCCCTATTCTGATATTGGACATACATATTTATTGAGAGAACAAAATGTAACAAATTCCCCTAAAAATAAATAAAAAAGTATAATCAGATCTGATAAAGCGCACGGCCCGTGCTGTCCTGCCTTGGCCCGTGCCTCGCGTGTATGGCCCGTGCGCAGCATCAATAACCTGTACTCAGAGAAATTGGGAAACTCATTGGGCACGGCCTGTGCCTTGTGTGCACGGCCCGTGCCTGCTGCCAAACATACAAACTTCGATATTTATCTCCCAGTGAAGTACAAACACATTCCACAAACTTGGAGATCAACAGAAAATTTCAGAAAACAGCCTCAAACTTCTCATAATCAGGTCATCCTCAGAAAACACTTCCAATTCTTCACTGTTGCAATGAAAACAAGAGATTCTGAAAGTTTTGGTTATCAGTTCTCCACCTAAAGTTGGGATGATTTCGTTATCCTTCACTATATGTTATATTTTGGGCGTTTTCCTGCCTAGGAGGAACAAGAAAATTTTCCATTGCGTTGACTTTCTGATTATCATAAAGAGTTGGGCATACATCCGTTGCATGACAAGGAGTAGAACAAATTTCACTGACTTTGACTTGTGCAATGTTGTTTTTGTTTTGAACCATCAAGGTGATTAAATTTGTCAAACGATCAAGCTTTTGATCGGTGAAATTGAAACAACTTGATATTTCATTAGCATCACGAGAGAGATCCTTATTGCAATTGAAGTCTTGCGATTAAAGTTTTGAGAATTAGCTATCTTTTCTAGGATTGATGCGCAACTTGTGGTTGTTTATCTAAAAGATCGCCACCACATGCCGTATCAACAAGACCACAGTCTATTGCAGAAAGACCTTAATAACAATAGCGAATCAAGAAATTTTTAGAAAATTGATGGTTGAGAAAGCTTGAGACAAGACATTTAAATCTTTTCCAATATTCATGTAAGAATTTCCTCTTCTTTTGTCTAATTAAACAGATCTATTTTTTGGATTATTGTGATTTTTTAAGTGGGAAAGTACTTATCCAAGAATAGGGATTGCATTTGTCCCCAAGTGTTCATGGTTTCTTTGGATAAATCACAAAACCAATTCTTAGCAGTATCTTGAACGCTAAATGAAAAAGCTCTAAGTTAAACTACCTCACCATTCACTCTGTCCGGTTTCTTATTTGTACACATTACCCTAAATTCATTCAAGCGCCTATGTGGGTCTACATCCAGAAAGCCATGAAAAGATGGTAGTTTTTGAAGAAATCCATAAATTGAGTTTAAAATTCCCTTGTACATCAGGGAATACAATACATAAAGAAGGTTCATTGTTGTCATCATATTTAGCCATTTATCTTAACGTGCGATTATCAACTGGTACATTTGGTAGATTTTATACATTTTGAACATTCACAGGTTCAGTCATATTAAAAATTGAAAAGATCTCACCAATAAGTCGATTAGGAGCTATTTTATATGATGCTTCACCTCGTACAGTTGGTGAACTTCGTTCTTTGAGCTCATGAACAATGTTTTGAACCTTTTCTTCAGTTTTTCATCCACACCTCAGTTTCATGCAAGATAGTTAATTCCTGCTGAATATCAATAAAACAAAAAAAAAATCAATAAAAGTCAACGGCGTCCAAATTTGATAGAATCCGTCGTAATGCTACAAATAGAAATATTCGTACTACTTCATGCAATAAAATTTTAATGATAATATAGAAGTGATAAGCACGAGTTGATCCCACAGAAAATGACTTTTTCAGATTTTGTGAATTAAATCGTTGATCTATCAATTTGTTTTAAAATTGTTGGGGGGGGGGGGGGGGGATTGTTGGTAAGAATAATAGAAACAGAAAAGACAATTTAATTAAAAAGTTCTTTTTATTTTTGTTTGAAAAGTGTGCTCATTAGAGTTGATAAAATATATGACAATCGTAATTTTAACTTTTCATGGGTTCAATCATCGACTAACATTTTCATTTCATATTCATTTATGACATGTGTTTCAAATAATGCTTGACAAAAAAAGAGTTGTCGATATAGCTATTAGTTATCATAAAGTTTACCATAACCAAACTAACATAATTACTCTATGTCTAAACGAGAATATAACATAGACTAAACATGCCGCAATATGATCATTTCTCTAACACCTCATTATATTGACCAAACATAGATTAGCGTCATATCATGCTCACATTCATATGATTATAAGATAACCAAAACAGAACGCCATTAACCTATAAATTTTCTACTACCATCAACCAAAAGAGAATGGCTTGATAGCATACATACTTCTCCTATGTACTGAGGTGATCAATCATAATACATAGAATAAGTAATTGAGAGTAAATCAACACATGAATATGATACCATAAGTCTTGAATATGAAATTATTGAATACTGAAATCTCATCTCATAAAAATCCATGAAAGAGTTCCAACTACTATGTCATACTAGAGTTTTACGCCATCATAGTCATGAATGAAGATAACAAATTCAACAAACAATCGAAAGAATTCATTGCTACACAACTAGGGAAGAAGTATAAACCCAACAACCAATGATAATTGGTCTACATACAGCCGATTACAACTCCGCTATGATGATGACCCAATGGAGCATAGATAAAAACTGTCTGAAATACGTCTATCATCAATGGCGTCAAGGGAAGACCAAATTGTCACAACGCCGGTTTCGTCTCTGATGAAAAATCCTCAAAAAGTCGTCCTCTTGTCGCACTTTGGGAGTGGGTATATATAAAAAAAATTATAAAACAATCAAAATCCCACTAAAATAGAAAGATAAAATTTTACAGTTTTTGGAGGGCACACGGCCCATGCGTGAGTGGCACGACCCGTGCCAATGGCACACGGCTTATGCTTCATATCCTTCTGCCTATGCTCAGGGAACTCAATATCTTCATGTTTCACAAGCTGTGCTTTATATGCACAGCCCGTGCTTGGTCATAAAGTTACATACTTGGATTTTAAAGCTCCAACGAATGATAAACACGTCACAACTTATTCACGATCAACCAGAAACTTCAGAAAATCAACTTCAATTCTCCTTTCACACAGCTCACTACCAAAAACACTCCAAACTCTTCATTTGCAAGAAAAATAAGAAATATGACAATATCGATGCTCTAAATAGTAAAAGTAACTAAAATAACTCAAGTTAAGACTAAAATAGACACAAACACATAACTATGACTAGAAAAATGATATATGTTTACACACAAATCAAATATGAATATACAGGAAATATCAATGACGGATCAAGGTTGCACAAAGCCCAAGAAAAGTTGGCTCGACACCAAGCTAATGAGGAGATTTACTATAAGCAGAAATCAAGTATTAAGTGGCTAGCAGAAAGGGATAGAAATACTAAGTTCTTCCACACAATGATGAAACAGAAGAGAGCAAGAATATCCATACACCGAATAATGGAGGAAGATAGAGAAGAGCTGATGGATTTTGCTGAGATCAGTGCATCAGGAGAGCAGTTTTTCAAAGAACTTTTTGGTGGTGGTTCCTCATCCTTGGATCTGATTGATGATTCTTCCATCCCACACCTGGTAACTGAAGAGGATAACTCAATGCTCACAGGGATACCTGACTCAAAAGAGACAAAGGAGGCAGTATTCTCCATCGATAAAAACAGTGCGCCCTGTCCGAATGGATTTAACGGTGTCTTCTACAAAAATAAAAATAAAAATGTTGGGACATTATAGCCACAGACCGACGATGACTATGATCCCAAAGGTGAACAACCCATATGAATGAACTGACTATAAACCAATAAGTCTGTGTAATATAGCTAATAAGATCGTGATGAAGATAATGGTGAGAAGACTTGGCCTGATTCTCCCAAGAATCATATCTGAGAATCAAAGTGGTTTTGTGAAGGAAAGGAGCATAGCCGACAACATACTCCTTGCTTAAGAGGTAGTCAACGAGCTGAACAGAAATAACAGGGGTGGGAATCTTGTCATCAAACTAGACATGGCCAAGACATACGACCGAGTTCAATGGGACTTTTCAGTTCAAGATCCTTTACCTTTTTGGGTTTGATCGAACATGGGTAGACATGGTTAGGCGATGTGTCACAGCTTGCTGGTTTTCCTTGCTATTAAATGGTGTTCTCACTGGTTTCTTTAAATCGAAGTGGGGACTTCAACAAGGCGATCCATTATCACCCAGCTTTTCGTCATTGCCACAGAGTACTTTCTCCAGAGGTTTCACTCAATTATTCTTGAAATACCCGATTGTGAGGTTTGTAACTGGGGCACATATGCTTATTTCACACTTGGATTTTGCAGATGATACAATAATATTCACAAATGGCTTGAAAAGTTCACTTCGGCGGATCAACCAATTCTTAGCACATTACGAGCAGGTCTCTGGGCAAGCCATTAATAGAGGGAAGAGCAGAATCGTCATGAGCACTAAGACCATCCAGTAGCACATACATGAAATTGAAGGGATCATAGGTTTCACACACATGACACTTCCTATCACTTACCTAGGTTGTCCGCTATACAAAGGTCGGAAAAAATCAATGTTATTTAACGGACTAGTAAAGAAGATAGGAGGCAAGATATCTGGTTGGCAGGGACAACTGTTATCAAGTGGAGGCAGAATTATTCTCATCCGACATGCGCTTGCTTCGATGCCTATATACTCATTTCAGGTATTGCAACCAGCTGGACAAGTCATCAAGCGAATAGAACAGATGCTGGCCAACTTCATATGGGGAATGAATGAGCAATGGAAGCGTACACATTAGTGTCGATGATAACGACTCTGCTTTTCGACAAGGGGGACTTGGATTTCGAAGACTAAAGGACGTCACTGCGGCTGCCATGATGAAGCTTTGGTGGTCCTTACAGAAGGGAGAATCACTATGGGCTAGATACATGAAAGAACGATATTGCTCATCTACACCTCCCAGTCAAACAAAACTGGGGTCGGGGGGATCAAGAACATGGTCCCGCATATGGAAAATGAAAGATGATGTTGAGCAGCTTATCACCTGGAAACTGGGGAAAGGGGATATTTCGTTCTGGTTTGATAATTGGTTAGGAACAGGAGCGCTGACAAGGAAAATAGAAGGTCCGAAGACGGAAATCAAGGTATGTCATTTTTTCAATAGAGCAGGATGGTGCGAAACGAGGCTCAGGGAATTTTTATCGATGCATATCGTTCAACATGTAAAGCTAGTTCCAATTCGATTAGATTCGAGAGATGAGATGAGATGGAATCATCATAACCCAGGCACATTCATAACGAAGGCGGCATGGGAAATAATCAGGCAAAGGCAAAATCTTGGTTGGAGTTCTGCATTCTTGTGGCATAGGAACATTCCGATAAAGATCTCTTTCTTTGTATGGCTTGTTTTACTGGGCAAGATCAACAACGAAACTGTTTTGCAGAAAAGAGGAATCAGTCTGACATCCAAGCGTATTTGTGGAGATTCAAGAGCATAGGAGAAAAGATCAATACCGCAAATAGAAACCATTGAACATATATTGATAAGTGGCCATCTAGCAAGGAAAGTATGGGAACAAGCATGCTTCATATTTCAGATGACCTTCCAGCCCATCAGACAGCACCGAGATGTTTCTTCAACAATGGCGCCTATCATCCCTCAAAGGTTCTGCAGGCCACATACGGTATGTATTCTCTCTCATCATTATGTGGAAGCTTTGGAAGAAAAGGAATGTATACAGATTCGAAGGACTGGTCGCTAAAGCGAAAAGGGTGTTACATAGGGCTGTTACATCGCTGCGGCATATCAGTCAGGACAAAACACTCAAAACCAAATATGTCAAAGGAGATGAATCGATAACGGGGCAATTGCATATCAGATTTCAAAGGCCTAAAACAGCAAGGGGATCAAGGGGTACTGAGCCAAGGGAGGTATCCTGATATGGTGATCGAACTGGTAGAACCAGAAATGAAAATTCAGGTTCCAGAAGTATAGTTTTATATGGGAGCCTTTTGTTACAAGGAAAGGAGGACAGTAAATCACAGAAGTATAGTTTTATATTGCTCATTAACTCCTGTACACCATGAGATAGAATGGATTTCGCCGTCGATAGGAAATCGATATCTATCTCTTGGTCTTGGATCAAGGATGATAGTATCATTCATATTTTGTAATGCTTGGATATATATCAATGATATCGCCGTGCCGTGGCTAATTGCCCGGTGCGATCTCACTCTGACAATGGATGTGATTTTATTAAAAAAAATTGAAAACAAGCTAAGAATTTTTCTTTCTTTCTTTTTTAAGTAAAAGGTGCAATACACACGATAAAAGATTAGTTAGCAAGATACACTTTATTGTAGTTGTGTTGTTGATTTTACACACCTCCGTTAAGGTGAAAAGTCATTTCAATAAGTTTGAAAAATTATAATTTGAAATTTTGACTCAGCTATAAGTTGTCTTTACATAGGCAAAATAACACGGAAAAAGAAAAAGAAAATCAAAGTAACGAATGATGGAGAAAGAGAGACAGGAAACTCAAAGCTATTTTCTCTAATATTTTAAATTTCAATGATGAAGAAAATCTCAAAAAGGTCGCACTACCAGCTGTAATGTGTTTATACTTCAACTTAGACTGTTATTGATTGTGATCGATGTGATTTTCAACTCAAAACTGCATATAATGCATTTGCGATTTCTCATGTATAGTTACAATGAAATGAAATAAATTAATGGTCAAACAAAGAAAATTACAAAAACGGCAACTGAGGAGCAAAATATTTACTATTTGGTATTATAGGCACCTTTCTTGATATTAGCATAAGAAAATGCATCAAAGTGGACAAATCTAACATGAAAACTTTCAAATAAAATTATGTTTGTTATTGCGATTGATATTTGTATGTCCTCTATGTTTGCTTTTGCTTCATGCATCCCTTGAACTCGCAAACATAAAAAAATGTCACAGATTCGAACGTAATGACCAAAACATAAACTTATGTAGATGAAACCTTTATTTTTTGGGGCACGAATATTGCTCAAACAAAGTGGAATAACCTGTAAACTAGATGCCTCGAAAAGGAGAACAAAAAAAAAAAAAAGGAAAGATCGTGGTCGAATGGAAATGCACGTCAATCTTCCAAAAAAAAAAAAAAAAATCTTTTCATTATTTAGGATAAAATAATGAGAACAACTATCGTTGAATATTAGAATTAATGTCAGAGGCTGTAGGTAGGGTAAGAAGATTATACTATTCAGATTTTCAAGGACTTATAAATTATAATATATTCTATAAACAAATTGCCTATATTTCAAAATAAATGTCAACTCGTAGGAATGGATTAGGTTGAAGAATGGTGGTGAACACATGAAGTGACTAGTTGGCGTCACGAAATACATGTAATGTTTCTTTCATGCCTTCGTGTGGATAAGTCATGGATAAGCCAAGTCATGTCCTTATGGTTGCCTTGTAAGATCACCAATTTTACATTTCAAGAATAAGAATAAGTCCATCACAATCAATACCCATTGCGTTACTTAGTTACTCTCCCGTCCCATAATTGTAACGCTCCCGAATTTCTGTATCGGATGATACGTGGACGTTATGTCGTCACGGATTCGGTCCGTGATAAGATCGAATAAACCGAATGGATTTAAGGATATAAATATCAAGGAAATTATAAACAGTAACCATACTCATAGCTTAAAATTTCGAATACCTATTTAGTTACAACATTAAAACGAAAACAATACAGATCGTTTATTACATTAAATAACACAGACGTCTGATCTACTATAATATCCAAAGCATGTGATGTCATGTATATGCATGCAAGCTCACACTAAGAGTTTTCAAATACTGTTGAGGGCATACCTGCAATTGAAAAACATAACCGTGAGTTAATAAACCTCAGCAACTTCAGGTGTATGAATCCCAATTATGACAACCGTGGAAAGTTCCTAAAATATTTTTATTTACATAGGAAAATATGAGCGTCATATCACACAGCATCATTGCTCATTGCTGTATATGGCTTTTAAGAGTAATTCTTTTCTTTTGTATTAATTTAGGGTTCATGATTTGACTCAAAAGCATCGATAACTTCAAGGATATGACCGACTCGGAGTACAGAGATAAGATAAAGTGTCAATCGTCATCCGAACTATCCAATAGATTTTGTATATTCGCACTTGTCTACTGTGTGAGTTGCCTTGCACCTCTTGTGCGCATTCAATGTGGTATCGTTTGTCAGCATTGAGATAATTTGGACCTCCCTACAGAGAGCAACCTGTGGTCCCGTCACAACGGCTCAGAAGCCGCTGCATGCATGCGAAGAGGATTGGGGATGCCCATCGCTCCCTACCTAGTTCTCACCCGCAACGTTGACTCAGAGATAATACAAGAGTGTAATGACTCAAACTCAAGCCACCAAGGCTATTCAAAAAAACAGATGATCGTAATGGATCGAAGAAGGGACACCATATTCGACCTTCTCAATAATTTCAGGAAAACGACTAATAATCCAACGGATCCTCAAGGGATTTCAATGCGATCCTTATCAGTTCAAGGAGGCGATATTTCTTATTCGTTTGCTTTCATTAGTTCACATGGATAGTGTAACTATGTTCCATATCCCCCGTTTCCTTTTTATTAGTCGTTTAACGATCACTTTTATTTATTTTCCGTGAGGATATATACATTATAAGGGTACATTCTAGTTCATTTCGATCCCAAATACCCCATCACATGTCATACATGATCGTATATGCACGTTTGACATTACATTTTCCATGCGTATGGGTTATATATCTCAAATACGCATTCAGGTTTAGGGTTCGCTGCACGAAAATGATATTTCCCTGGTCATAAGGCCATCGCGGCCGTGACTGGCGCTTTCGCGGCCGCAACCCCTTGTCGTGGGCACGACGGTACTGTGCAGCCAAAATCCTTTTTTTTTTTCTTATCGCGGGCGCGACCCAGGATGTCACGGCCGTGACTGTTCATTAGCCCATAACGTCCAGAACTTACGTCCGATGCCCATGAATCCCTGATTTATTATCAAAACGCATCCAAACCATCGCATACACATCAAACACAACAAATACACTTCCCGCACATGCACGAACGTGCTTAAATCGTGTGAACGAATAAAAGAGGCGTCTCGGACTTGTGAGATTACCTCGAACGCGTTTGATTTCCTTGAAGTGGTTATCGTCCTTCGGCTTCCCGCTGCTGTTTTCCCGTCTCCTCACTGTGATTGCTGCCTGAAGACGACGATGGCAGTGACGATGCAGATGATGGCAGTGAGGAGGTGGTGACAACGACGACGACGACGACGATGATGCGCTGGCTGTGATTGACAGTGAAGATGATGGCAGCGTTGGCAGCGACTGGCTGGCGAGGATGGTGGCCGGCAATGGGAGGTGATGGTGGAATGGTGGGAGTGGTGGTGGGTATGGTGAGTGCAGGGAAAAGAGAGGAAGAGTGGAAGAAAGTGAGACGGGAAGTGGAAGTGGGTGAGTGAGTGGAAAATACCCCGTTCCGTCCCACGATATTTCTCGTTCATTCCACTATTTACCCAAATTTCGTAATATTAATTCATCGATAATTTATTTACGTCTATAGATTTATCCCGTATACGAAAATATGACCTCTCCCGAGTCATAATCCATTATTTATGGGATTAAATCGATAGTCTTATCGTGCAACGTTTATAACGTTATAACGTTATTCGTTCGTAATATTTATCGTCGAAACGATCATTTAATTACTCCAAATATTCTAATAATCAAATATTTTCTTAGATTTAAATATATAACCTTTAAGCACGATTTATTTTAAAATCATCATGTTATATATTCATTTTAAAACTCCCAAAATTTTTGGATATTATAATAATAATTACAACATATTCATAATTTGTATTATTCTATATACATGAATATAAATCTAGTTTTAATATCAAATCATATCTGATCGTTCAGCAACATGTATTAGGTTGAAATACGTAACTTATATAAAAATTGATGTTTCACGATAAATTTATGAAAAACTGTATTTGATTGTCGTTGTACGCGTGTCAAATTTTGTATCGACACACATATCAGGTCAAAATATTATAATAATTTTGGGACGGAAAGAGTATTTTGAACTATATTGATACAAGGACAAAGTACACTGTATATAACCAAAACAATATACCTAACGAAAAATCAAGAACTTCGACAAAGAACTTGCGTAATACCTACATGATACAAAAAGTGATTAGTATTACTAACAACTAGAGTTCTTTCTGTTTTTAATTGATTATTATTATAGAGCTTACTTTTTACTATGATATTCCAAATTACATAATTCACATTTGTTAATAAAAAAACCTTCTTATAACATGTGAATATATCTCAATATAGATCTATTTCTTCCAATATCAAAGGATCATGTAATTAAAAAAAAAAAAACTAGGGTTTTTATCATATTAATCCCTCAAATCTAACCTAATTTCAAAAAAGTCTCTCAAATCTTTATAATTTCAACTAATTCCTCTAAATCTTGATTTGTGAATAAGTTAATCCATCCTTGGAAAAAGCTATTAACTCTAACAGAATCTGAGTTGATATTCTCAACAAAAAAACTATTCAACGATAAAATAAGTTAATTTCTAATTACAGGTATTACAGATATAAAAAAATAGTTATGACATCGAGTCCGAAAAACGTCTTAGTTAATTAATGATCTATGCGATTTTTTAATTTTAGCTGAATCTTGATACAACATTGAGCATCATTTTTTTTTTAATGAAAAAAATGGCGGACGAAAATCTATAGATATAAATATTAGAATTTGATTTAAATTAACAATAATTTAATGAATGGATTAATTTGTCTATAAAGTGATGACTCAGAGAACTTATTTGATATTATGAAGATGTTATGGATTTCGTTGGAATTAGTAATAAGATTTAGAGAAATTAGTTGGAATTATAAAGATGTAAGGGATTTTTTTGGAATTAGATTAGATTTGAGGGACTAATATGTCAAAAACTCAAAAAACAAATGATTCTTCTATCAAAGTACACAAAAGACCTATTTTTAAATGTACATGTTGATATTGCTATCTTAAATATTGTTATTGGAGCATTATAATGTTATATAAAATGTGGCAAAGGAATGTGATGAAAATAAATTTGAGTAGAAACTTAGGTGAAATGAAAGGGAACATAAAGATTGTTTGAAAATTTTTATCCACATTGATGGTGGAGGAAATGGAGAGAGCGTATATATAAAGGTTTTTTCAGTACATCTGTCTTGAATTAATTAATAAGACATATGGGTTTTACAAATTAAAACACACGTGCCCGCGTAAAAGCTCCTGGGCATGGAACTAAGTGGCGTCCGAGCGCAATGGTCTTTTTTCAGCCAAGTGCAAAATGGTTTTTTCCTCGAAAAATCATGCGTCTGTATATAACTGTAAAGCCCCAGAAAATTACAATCAAATAAATGTAAAAATTATGATCAAATAATAGTTCAAAAATATGCGTTTTCTCTTTTGTAATATGATATGTATGAAATCACACATCATTTCGTTATTCTAAACGTTTGTTTTTATTCCCTTTAAATTGTCTAAATTGCGTTTTTAGTGTCGTTTTGTCTTGGAATGTTGGTACTACTGTGTGTTGATATTTTATGGCAAATTGGCATGGAATTTGAAGCAACAAGGAAGAAGAATGAAGAGAATGGATATCCAAGTACTCAAAGAGCTGCATTTCACGTTTCATCGCCGTTTCATGCGCTTCGAGAGTCTTTTCAGCAAACTTTTATCATGATTAGTTAGATTTAAGTGTTTAGATGCTATGTATAAGTTTTGAGAATTTTTGGACATCGTTTGCTATTTTTAATTTTAGTTTTAGGAAGCACAGTGAACAGTGTCGCCCGCGCGAGTGAACAGTGTCGCGGGCGCGACGGGCTTACAGCTGCATATCTTCAATTTCGTCCGTCCAATCAATTCTGTTTCATTCCCAAGCCTATTTAAACCCTTCCTAGGGTTGAAATAAACATAATTTTCAGCAGAGGAACACAAGGTGACGGCAAAGACGAAGGAGAAGAAGAAAGGCGACGCAAAGAAGGGTTTTTGGAGAGGAATTCAACGCGCCTTCGATCCAAACACTTAGTATATTCATCGGATTCGCATTGGAACGCATTTGAATTCTGTATAACTTCTGTTTCCTGATTTGTATCTGACCAGAATGTTATTGTGCTTTCATTTAATGAATTTCATGTGTTATTTGATGAATATGAGTGAGTAGTTGTGGATTAGGGATGTGTTGATGCGTTTAGGT
>JAOVYX010002453.1:0-11773 GCA_035668315.1 Drosera spatulata
ATCTTGGATTCATTTTTACTTATAATATTCATATTTTGAAGGTTCTTCGTGATAAGGCCTGCTTGTGGAGAGGATTCGTGCCTAATCATGAGGATCGCCAAATCCAAAGATAATGGAGCCAGCCCAGTTCAGTATTCGCAGCCACGTTAGAGACATCTAGTTTTTTTGTGCACTTATTCGTAGCTTCATGTCGTCCTGCTCCAACTGCTTATTGCTACATAGTTCGAATTGATGTATTTGTATGTTTTATATTTTTTGGAACATTATAAAGCCGCTTGTGGCTTGCATTCTTTTGTTACGGGCTGTATATAACTTCTTCCCTTCGCATTTTAACTTGAGGTGAGGTTCTTTTGTTAGTTAGCTAGTAGTTGTTACCGTGGAATGATTTCTATGCCTAGGTGATGAGCATGCTTTTTAAGAGGAGGGGCATGTTTATTCCACTAGTCGGTTTGTCCCGGTGGCTTATGGAGTAGGACATAATTTTTAGTATCCAATGAAAGTTTCACTCATGTTTTATTATCCATAGGATCCGTGAATTACAGACAATGACTTTGTAAACAACATATCATACGTGTGTGCACTGGACTTTTGTGCATATGAACTGTAAAAATCGAAATGGATACTCAAACGAAAGAAAAATTTACATTGGCTACTTTTGCTCAATTGTCCCAAAAAAAATCTGAATTCAATTAAAAAAATGTATTAAAAAAAAAGATACACTAACATGAAAATTACATCCTTCAAAAATTAAAATGAAAAAACCCAAATTTAAAAATCAAAACAAAATTATCAAAATGAAAATATTAAAACGAAAATAAAAATAAAAAACATGAAAAAAATAAAATAAATGATCATAGATAATAAATCAAGATTTATATTTTAATCAAATTTATTCATTTTTTACGCGATCAACAAGTTCAAATATTTTATGTGCCACTAAATATTCCTGTTTATATTACCTTAATATCATAGATTTTTATTATTATTTTTTGAAAGACAAATTGGGTAAAAATATCCAAGGAAAGTTGCACTTACGTTTTAGTATACGTCAGCATCCGTGAACCGTAAACAGTGACTATGTGATATATATATCATACGTGTATGCACTGTAGTTTCATCCATATAAAAGATAAAAATCGAAACGGGTACTAAAACATAAGTGAACATTTCATTAGATACTTTTGTCAAATTGCTCCTTTCCTTAACCTATACAGGGCATAGGTTAGTATTCTAGTAAACTAAAAGGAAAAACCTGTTTAAAACTTGATAGGAATAAGCAATCCTCCATTTGTATAGAAATTAATGAATAAAACTTAAAAGTATTAACCATGATATATTTAGTGTGCTAAGGCTGGGAATTAGTTAGTAATCTGTAGGCTAGGTTAGATGCAGAAGAGCAGATGGCCACAGATAAAGAGCATTGTGGAGCAACCAGATGCAAACTATTACAGAGAATTTCAGCAAGGTGGCTAAGACATGCATGGACAGCAAAAGATCTGCAAATGCTTCAGGATCTAGGATTAATCTTGTTGACAAGGGCCAACACAGCAATGCAAAAAAGGTCACAACAGTGCTGAGTGCAGACGAAGTTGCAGCAGTGATCGGGTGCAGACGAGGTCTAAACGGTACTGAGTGCACACTAAGTTACAGCAGACTGAGTGCAGAAAAGATGGTTGCCTAGGTTGGACAAGGATCAAAGGATTGGTCAAATCAAAGATTTGAGGTATAGAGAAAGTGTACGAGGATCGGAATGAAGCTGATCTGTCAACATCAATGAAGGGGTCACATGTGTTGCTAACAGACAGGCTGTTAACATCAAATCAAGTACAGTGTTATTGATGAACGATTGAACGTACAAGAGCATACGAGAAATCTGAATTCAACGCTGTTCAAGTGAGTTGAATTGAAGAAAACAGGAAGAAGACAGATCACTAGTCTGCATTGAAGAATAAAGCTGTAGCAGAGTGTGAGGAAGGATTTGTGCAAGAATCTAACTTCTTTGCCTTTGACAAGTTTGCAAACTTGTAAAGGGGAACAAAAAGATAGTGAACTCACCTCTTGGATTGACTACGTTGGTCACTAATGGAAGACTGGACTAAGCTCTCGACTATCAATTGATAACGAGTGTCTGAACCAGTATAAAATCTTGTGTTCTCATCTTGTATTATTTTATTTTGCATATTAGAACTGTTTAGAAATAATTTGAACAGCATAAAGAGACAACCTTTCAAAGCTTAAGTCTCTGTAGCAGACACCTTCTGCAGTCTGCAAGGATTAACAGTATACTATGATTAAATATTCCGCTGCATTACACGAAAAATTTAAAACAACCTATTCACCCTCCTCCCTCCAGGTTGTACCTGTGAAACTAACAATTAGTATCAGAGCCTAACTTTTCAGACTTCACAGTTTTAGAAAGAAAAGATCATTTCTTTTTATTTATTTCTGTAAAAAAAAGTCACTAGCAGTTTATTTTTTGAAGAAAATATGGGTCCTCTAAAGCTACCTAAATGCCCCAACAATAGAGAGCCATCAGTATGTTCATTTGACAAATTCAATCACTGGAAGATAAGAATCCTTGCACATCAGGATTCAATAGATGAAAGAATGAATGACATCATCACATATGGACCATATATGCCAAAGATGCCAAATCCGGTTGATGCATCCAGCGAAGTGGACAAGCCCAAGTCCCTCTAAATAAAAGAGGACTGGGATCTAGTGCTGGTGGATAGACAGGCAAGAAATCAAATATTCAAAGCTCTTGATGATGATATATTTGAGATAGTGGTTCATACAACCACTGCAAAGGAAGCATGAGATGCTATACTGCTCAGAAATGAAGGAACAAAGGAAATCAGAGAAAACAAGAAGGATGTCCTTATGCAGCAGTACGATTGGGTCTCAATGAGATCTGATGAAAATTTGACCAGCTTCTATGACAGATTCAATGTACTCAACAACAATCTCAAAATTTTAGGGAAGACTTTTGATAACAAGAAAGTCAACCTGAAGTTTATGAGATCACTTGGTGAGATATGGGAAACAAAGACCACAGCAATAAGGGAGTCAAGGAACCTTGCTAAGATGTCTTTGGCACGGCTATATGGTGTACCGCATACCTACAATCTGAAAGTTGAGCAGGAAAAAAAATTGATGAGGCTAGAAAGAAAACTCTGGCCTTCAAAGCTTAAAAAAAAAAAAAAAAAAATTCTGAGATCTGTGGTAGAAGAGGAAACCACTGATGCCTCGTTTGCAAGTGAACAAGCAATATCAGAAGAGCTTGCACCGATGGGCAAGAAGTTCAAAAAGCTGTTCAAGAAGAACATCTCAAGCAAGGTCAAAGAAGTAGATAAGGAGGTCTACTACAACTGTGGAAAGCCAGGACACTTTGCTCCACAATGCAAACGACCAACACAGAAATCGTCTGCACAGAGGAACAAAAAGGAATATAGCAAAGGGATCTCTGGAAGGAAAGAAAAAGACAAGGCATATGCTGCTAAAAGATGAAGTGAGAAGACTCATATGATGAAGAAACAATCTCAATGCACAGCTTTGTCTCATGGAAAGAAGTGATGAAAAACAAAAGGTATTTGATTTCTCTAACTCAGATGATACTCTAGAGGAATTGAAGGAGGCTCTTCAAGAAACCTCTGAAAACTTTATTTCCCTTTTAAGAGAAAATAAAGACAATCTCGAATTAATTGTAAGTCTCAAAGAGAATTACAATCTAGCATATGAAGAGATTGAAAACAAGTCAAATGACTTGTTAGTAGCTCAAAATGAGCTGAAAGAATCTGATGAGAAGATAAAACTTCTCAATGCAGTAGTGGAAACACTCACAAAGAAATGTTGAGCTGCAAGCTCAGGTGGACACATGGAATGGAATGTCCCTGGAATTGCAAAAATTGCTAAGCATGGGTCAATCCTCACATGATCGATTAGAATTAGGATACAAGGACTGGTTGAATGATTTTACACACTCAAAAGTGAACAATAATGTCACAACCAATAAGAAAGAGGTAAAGCAGACCTCTGCAAAAGTCTTGCAGAAGGATAGAATCTCACCTGAACAAGGCAAGCAAAGCAGCAAAGTCTCTGCTGCACAATCCAAAAGGACTGAGCCAGTATGCAAAACACCAGTACAAACTGGTAGAAAGCATCACAAAGTGTATATAGCCTGGAACTATAAGATAGAGGCTAACAAGAGGTCACATAGACCCCAGTATGCACCAAATTACTCAATATCGAACAATACTTCCAATACTGTATGGAGAAGACCACACAAGAAAATCATTTAGGTGTGGGTTCCCAAAGCTAACAAGTAAGGACCCATATTTGTGGGTATCATGTATAAGGTTTTCAATTCTTTTTTTCGGGAACAACAAGATAAAACCTGGTACTTGAACAGTGGGTGCTCAGGACACATGACTGGGAATAAAAGCATATTGAAAGACTACACAACAGAGGAAGGACCACTAGTCATCTTTGGAGAAGGCAAGGCAGGTAAAACTAAAGGTTATAAAACCCTTGGTACAGATTCCTTAATCTTTAGAGATGTGGCTCATGTTAAAGGATTAGAACATAATTTGCTATCCATCAGTCAATTATGTCACAAGAATTATGACGTTTCCTTTACTCGTGATTCATGTCAAGTAAAAGATAAAGCCACCAATAAGTCAAACTGAGAGGAACTAGAAAAGGAAACATTTATGCAGTAGACTTCAATTCATCCCAGTCAGCACAAATTACATGCTTTTATACTAAAGGTGCTGAAGATACAAACTGGTTATGGCACAAAAGATTAGCTCACCTAAATTTCAAAATCATAGCTAAGCTGTCCTCAGAAAACTTGGCAAGTGGACTTCCTTAAATCAAGTTCAAGAAAGACAAGTTGTGTAAGTCATGCCAAGAAAGGAAGCAGACTAGAGCAAACTTCAAATCCATAAATTCATTAGAAACAGTTAGAGTCCTTGAAATGCTGCACATGGATCTTTTTCATCCAATAGAAGTAGAAAACTTAAATAGAAAGAGGTATACTCTAGTTATAGTGGATGAATATTCAAGATTTTCATGGGTAATATTTTTGCATAAAAAAAAGTGAAACTAGTAGCCTGCTGACTAGATTTCTAAGACAAATACAAAATGAAAAAGGTATTGAGGTAGTCACAATTGGGAGTGATCATGGTACTAAATTTGATCAAATAGGAGTTGATAATTATTGTGATGATCACGGTATTAAACATAACTTTTCAGCACGTAGAACACCTCAGCAAAATGGCATAGCAGAAAGGAAAAATAGGACACTCATAGAAGCAGTCAGAACAATGCTTGCTGATGCAGACTCACCTAAATGCTTTTGGGCTGAAGCAGTAAACATTGTATGTTATGTTCAAAACAGGTGTCTTATACATAAGCTGCATAAAAACACTCCTTATGAATTATGAAAAGAAAAGACACCAAGTGTCACATACTTTCATGCCTTTGGATGCAAATATTATATTCATAACAATGATAGTCATCATGTAGGAAAATTTGACCTTAAGACAGATGAAGGAACTTTTCTAGGATATTTCACAACTAGTAAAGCCTTCAGAGTGTATAACAAGAGAACACAAACAGTTGAAGAGTCAGTTCATGGTTCTTTTGATGAATCTGAAATATCCATCCGTACTGTTAGTGTCTTTGATGAGGAATGTGCATAAAAAGATGATGAACAGGATGCAGACAAGAGCTCCAATGTTGCAAAAAAAAGATGAGCAATCTGCAGACATACAAGAAAACAATGTTGTAGCAGAGCCAGAACAGCCAATGATGCAACAACAACTGGAGAACATCACCATTGATTAAGATAAAAGGAGATAGATCAAGGCACATACACAAGATGACATCATTGGAGACAAGGATGCACCAGCGCAGACTAGATGGGCAACCACCAGAGAATGTCTGTCTACATGCTTCATATCAAAAATGGAGCCAAAGATAGTCAAAGAAACTCTGAGTGATCCAAACTTGATTAATGCCATGTAGGAAGAGCTAAATGAATTTCAAAGGAATTAAGTATGGTATCTGGTGTCTAGACCCAAAAATTATCCGGTTGTTGGCTGCAAATGGGTATTAAAAAATAAGACTAATGAAAATGGACTAGTTGTCAGAAACAAAGCCATGTTAATGGCAAAAGGTTACTCACAGGAAGAAGAAATTGACTTTGATGAAACCTTTGCCCCGGTTGTAGGACTGGAAACAATAAGAATGTTCCTTGCGTATGCTGTATACCAAGGACTCAAAGTCTATCAGATGGATGTAAAGAGTGCCTTCCTCAATGAAAAGTTGCAAGAAGAGGTTTATGTTGAACAACCTCTTGGATTTGAAGACTTTAAACATCCAAATTTTGTCTACAGGTTAGACAAAGCATTATATGGCTTAAAATAAGCTCCAAGGGCATGGCATGAAACTCTCTCAACTTTTCTATATGAAAATAATTTTCAGGGAGGAAAGGTAGATACCACCTAATTTCTTAAGAAACATAAGGAACATAGACTCTTATTGCAAATTTATGTAGATGATATTATATTTGGTTATACTAATATTAAATTATGTGAGAGATTTGCTGTCTTAATGAATCAAAATTTCAAATGAGTTTAATGGGAGAGCTAAAATTTTTTCTAGGACTTCAGGTACAACAGCTAAACAGTGGAATATTCATAAGTCAAGTTAAATACCTGAAAAATATAATCAAGAAATATGGGCTAGAAAATGCAAGTCATATGAAAACTCCTATGAGCTTTGCTGCAAAGATAGATAAAGATGAGAGTGGGAAAGAAATTAACCAAACAATGTATAGGGGCATAATAGGATCACTTCTGTACCTAACTGCTAGCAGACCAGACATCATAGACTCAATCTGTGTGTGTGCGCAAGATATCAATCTGATCTCAAAGAATCCAATCACATTGTAGTTAAGAGAATCCTGAGATATCTCAAAGGAACTCTAGATCTAGGTGTATGGTATCTTAGGGAATCAAATTTTACACTAACAGGCTATTCAGATGCAGACTTCGCAGGTTGTAGAGTTGATAGGAAAAGCACCAATGGAACATGTCAATTTCTTGGTGCAAGATTGATATCATGGCTTAGTAAGAAGCAGAACACAGTGTCAACCTCTACTGCAAAAGCAGAATACATAGCTGCTGGAAGCTGTGCTACACAAGTGCTATGGATAAGGTTACAGCTTGCAGACTATGGTATGACGTTTTCAAAAACACCAATATTTTGTGACAACACGTCTGCAATAGCAATTTCAGAAAATCCAGCTTTTCATGCAAGGACCAAGCACATAGATGTCAGATATCATTTTATCAAAGATCATGTGCAAAAAGGTCATAGTAAATTGGAA
Source organism: Drosera spatulata (assembly GCA_035668315.1). Taxonomy (NCBI): domain Eukaryota; kingdom Viridiplantae; phylum Streptophyta; class Magnoliopsida; order Caryophyllales; family Droseraceae; genus Drosera; species Drosera spatulata. Next base: position 7,397 of record JAOVYX010002453.1, read on the forward strand.
TACATTCCAACAAAACAACAAATTACAGATATTTTTACAAAGCCTCTTGATGAGAGGAAATTTATTAAATTCCGAGGAGAGTTAGGTATAATTGATTTAAATCAGTAAAATAGCCAAAATGATCTACCCTCTATTGCACATATTGGATGCCATGCTGAGCGAGGACAGACAGAAGGAAGGAATATGGACAATGAAGAAATATTTGTCCAAGGCACACAAACTACTTGCAGACGTGGTCAAAAAGGTGATCATGTCGAGGGAGTTCTCCAAAGGTTAGATCACCTCTGATCAGCAAGAAATAATGTGTGTAATCCTTTCCAAGCACACACTCAATTGGGACAAGCTGTTGATGTATCAACTGGCCAAAGCAGTAGAGGCCAGACAACCTCTGTTTAGAAGGGTCATAAGCATAATCCTGAAAGAGAAGCTCAAGCTTTCTGATAAGAAAGGAAGGCCATGGACTATATCTAAGCAGATTAACTTCAGGAAGATTGGGAAGCAACCAATAGGCTTCTCAAAGAAATCAAAAGTACTGCAGACTACAGCAAAGACTACAGACCAGCCTGTCAAGCAGAAACCTGTAAAGGCCAAAGGGAAGATGATCAAGAAGGCGTTGGAATCCAAACCAAAGCAGATGAAGGTGACAAGGAGGAAGCTTGTCTTGCAGACCTCAGAAGAGGAAACAATCGGAGCTCCCTGCTGCACAACACATGGAAGTGGAGGAAGAAACTTGGTCTACACCTGCAGACAAGCAGATTGAAATCAACACTCAAAGACCAACAACCTTAGCGACAGTTGAGGGATCATCTTCAAGGAGTCTCCCTCCAAAGGAGTCAGAAATGGCTGTGCTTCATGATGCAAATATTGCTGTGAAATATCTTAAGGCAGGAGCTGATGAAAACCTTCAGCAACTCATCCTGGAAGCGCAAAAAAGCTATCAGGGAGTTAGAGAAAGACCCATGGCACAAATCAGGCAGGAGTTGAATGCACAGGGGTATACAAGTAGGGAAATTGAAGACATTAATGCCAAACTAAGAAGAATACAGACTGATCAGCCTCTCAGCGGATCTACTGCAGTCTCTTTGGCAATTAGGGCTACTGCATCAAAGACATACACAACTGCTATCATTCCTATCTCTACTACAGGAATGGAGCTGAATAGCCCTCAACTGCATCAGAAGCATGAGCCACAATAACAACCACAACAACATAATCTCCAGAATAGGCAAAAATTCTGAAGGTACTGCAGACTGTCCAAGCCATTCAAGAGAAGGTTATGGAACATAGGGCCAAGACTGATGAAATGCTTGACAAATCCTAAAAAGAGACCATGATCCAACAGTTCATCAAGGAACACAAGCTTCCAATCAAACGGAAGTCTAAGGCTACAAGACCAAAGCTTATTCCCTCAGGACCAACAACAAGGTACAAGATCAACCCAGACGGCTCAAGGACAGAGATAGGGAGTAGACGGCATGACAGAAGCTGAGATAGAACAGCTAGTATTGATGTAAAAGAGAGAAGCTAACAAGAAGAAAAGGCCTACTAAACCATGCATATTATTCAGTGGAGCCTTGGAGATCAAGGACTCAACCTTGAGAACAAAAAGACACAAACAAGCTCAATTGCAACATGTGGAGTTTGTCCACACACCGGAGGTGGAAGCAGAGTTAAAGATATTGATGGACAAGCATGTCAGAATGGCAACACTTGAAATTTATGATTATCTGTCCAGACCAACCACAAGCAAAGCACCATCCCTTGGAGATGATGATGATGGCCATGGTGAACATCCAGAAGCAAAAGACCATGATGATGATGATATCATAGATGAAATTGCCAGAGAAGGCATCAAGGAACAGTCTACAACAGAACCACTAGCAACAGAAAAGCCAGCAGTAGAAGAGTCTGAAGCAGCATAGCCAACACCAACAACAGCAAAACCAAAAGCATCAGCAGAGCCGAAAGAATCAGCAGCTGAGGTACCTATAGCAGACAAGACAAAAACAGTCAAACCATCACAAGAAGAGACAACAACAGAGAGGTCAGAAACAAAAAAACTCAGCAGTAGAGGAATTAACAGTAGACATTCCAGCACCACAAGGCATAGAAGTAGCAGAGTTCACCTCAGAGAAAAAGAAAGAAGACGATGAGCAAACTACTGCACGGAAAGGGTTCACAAAGGTCACAGCTCTTGATCTTACTCCAACATAAATAGAGGAGATTGTCATAGTTGAAGATGAGTCACCTGATATGACTTCTGCACTAAAGGACCGGCAAACTGCAGACAACAGCCCTTTCAAAGGGATGACACTTGAAGAACTCAAGAAGTAGCTGATGAGTGACACCTCCATAAGTCAGGAGCATATGTACACCTAAGGTGTATCTCCTCTAAACCTAGTATTTTCACCTCCTTCTTCATACGGATTGGTGCAGACTAGGGCGGATCCACCCTCAGTGGGGTTCCCTCAAGGACTGCTCTATAGTGGCATATCTGATATCCCAATGACACCCCAGACTGCAACCAAAAATCTTAGGCAAGCCCTTGAAGACGTCCAATTGACACCAATCCATGAAAGGCCATCCTCTACTGCAAGCACAATGGCCACAACTGAAATTCTTGTACATCATCAGTCATCTCCACCAGAATTTACAATGGAGTACAGATTGAGGCAACTGGATCAGGAAGTTTACAACATGCATCAGTGGACAAAGGATGCATTCAAGGATCTTCTTGATAGACTCAAACCAGTTATAGATGAGCTTGAAGATGAAAAGAATACCAGAATCAAATGTTTTGCAGACTTCTACGATACTCTCTCCAACATGGCTTAAGGGCTTCTCAACCAAATCCAGAGGGGCAATGCCCTAAATCTCCAGCAGTACAGGCTTATTCTTCAAAGCTGAACAAGCTAAGGGGCCAACACTCGGCTACCCTTTGCAGACTGCAAACTTCTCTGAAGACCACTCAACGGCAACTCAAGAAACACATCCTCAACAATGACAGATGGCTCAGCTTGCTAGAAACGAAGATTCAACTTGAAACTATCAAGGCCACAACTGTTCAACAGACAACCACTTCTAAACTAAAAGCCCTTCGAGCTGCAATCGATGCCCTTACAGCAGCACTAGATGCTAACAAAAAAGGGGAGAAGACAGCAGAGAAAGGGAAAGAAGCAGCAAGGTCTTCTGTAGAAGAGCTCAAAAGAAAATCAACCACTGCAATAGAAGGGGAGAGGGCCTCAGGGGGAGAAAACCCTATAAAGGAGGTTATCAGGGCAAAGATCTCAAGGGGAGCAGCCCCAAGGGGAGAAAAGAAGGTAGCTAAGCACATCAGAGGGTCAGCCTAAAAGACACAGCAGAGGCAGTGAGCATCACGGGTAAGAATGATACATCCTTTGCTGCACTTTAGTCTTAAAAATAAGATTAAGTTTTTAAAACAGATGTTATTGATAAGCTTGTTGTTTTACTTAGGAGTTTTGTTAGCATCAATTTAGGGGGAGATTGATAAGAATGTGCAATCCCTCCAGTTGTATAGAAATTAATGAACAAAACTTAGAAGTATTAACCATGATATAATTAGTGTGCTAAGGCTGGAAATTAGTTAGTAATCCGCACTTTAGGTTAGATGCTGAAGAACAGATGGCCACAGATGGAGAGCATTGTTGGGCAACCAGATGCAGACTACTACAAAGAATTTCAGCAAGGCGGCTAAGACATGCATAGACAACAAAAGACCTACAAATGCTTCAGGATCTAGGATCAATCTTGTTGACAAGGGCCAACATAGCAATGCAAAAAAGGTTGCAACAGTGCTGAGTGCAGACGAAGTTACAGCAGTGATCGGGTGCAGACGAGGTCTCAACGATACTGAATGCAGACTGAGTTGCAGCAGAGTCAGTGCAGCAGAGATGGTTGCCTAGGTTGGACAAGGATCAAAGGATTGGTCAAATCAAAGATTTGAGGTATGGAGACTACGAGGATCAAAATGAAGATGATCTGTCAATATCAATGAAGGGGTCACATGTGTTGCTAATAGACTGGCTGTCAACATCAGATCAAGTAGAGTCACGGGTTCATTCCCTCAGTCTATAAAAGGGGATCAAAGAGCTCAAGGAACAGTGTTGTTGATGAACGATTGAACGTACAAGAGCATACGAGAATTTGAATTCAAAGCTGTTCAAGTGAGCTGAATTGAAGAAAACAGGAAGAAGAGAGTTCACTAGTCTGCATTGAAGAACGAAGCTACAGCAGAGTTCGAGGAAGGATCTCTGCAAGGATCTAGGTTCTTTGCCTTTGCCAAGTTTGCAAACTTGTAAAGGGGTTATCTTGTAAGCTAAAAACAAGAAGATAGTGAACTCACCTCTTGGATTGACT
>JAOVYX010002454.1:0-11772 GCA_035668315.1 Drosera spatulata
CAACAACAACAACAACAACAACAACAACAACAACAACAACAACAACAACAACAACAACAACAACAACAACAACAACATTTCCATAATTTGGCACTTATGGATAAAAAACCTATGAATACAGGAGTTGAGAGCTTAGGATTGTACCGAGAGGACATCCTCTTCATCCATTAATGTTTTTAGTATACAGACATAGTAAGTAGCTTTAACTTTTAATATTGGTCCTCAACTTATAGGTATCAATTATAGCTCATGACAAAATCAAAGATATTTGAGATCGGCTTCTATCAAAAAATCAATATTTCATATAAAATGTTAGTTTCTCATTACTGTCTCATAACAAATGGCGATACACAGCCAAATAACCCCAAGATCATCTACCCAAATGCCAACATATGGCCATTCTTTAGCACGAATACACAATCCAGGATAAGACTCATATTATTATTTTTTTCCCGTTTAAACCGAGAATATGCTCGAAGCTGTTCCTTGCTGGCTGTGATAGCATCATTACAAAGCAACAAAACACATCGAACAAATCCAAACAACAACAAACACGCCTAACAAAACTCAGATCCATACCGTGTGGGATTTGGGATTTCGGGAAAAGGGAATTGAAGAAATAGCTCTGTGAGTTGGAACAGTGGCCAACGGGGATTTGTGGTGGCGGGCGGTGAGCAGCGGGAGGCTGAGCGGGTCGATATGCGTCGGGGAGCTCAGCAAGACTTCGCGGGAGGGTGTGTTGGGGCGGCGTCCAGCGGGGCAGCCTGGTGGCCAGCGGCGAGCAGCTAGCGTGAGGCTCAGTGATGCCTTTGGGGCTGTTCGACTATGAGCGCTAGTGCGGCGGCCGATGAGGCTCGGTGGTGCAGGGTGGTGCGGCATGGCGGCGAGCAATGAGCGGCAGATCGACGATGTGCGTTCAATTCAACAATTGAAGGAATGAAAATGGAGATGAGGGAATTAGGGTTGCCCGACATCAATATACACTTATGGATTTAGCGACGAATTTACATCGCTAAATTTTATTTTTAATTTTAATTAAGTTAGCGATGGAATCCATCGCTAAATTAAGAAAGAACTCATTTAGCGACGGAATTCCATCGGTATACTTAATAGCTATTTGTCTATTAAATTTTAGCTAAATTTCGTAGCTAAATTATTTCCCATTTGTATTTAGCGATGGATTCTGTCGCTAATTATATATTTCTAAATTCTTCAAAAATTCACAAAAGAAATTAATTACATTTTGTGACGGATCCGTAGCTAATGTTTTTCCCACTTCAAATTTGTCACAGAATCCGTCGCTAAGCTATATACTTGATAATATTCAGGCTAATTTATGTTAAGGAAAGTAATTAAAATTTTGTGATGGATCCGTAGCAAAAAAATTCCTCTCTTATATTTAGCGACGGATTTCCGTCGCAAAAAGTATGATGGATTTTTTCATTTTTTTTTAGCGACGGAATTCCTTCGCTAAATCTATGAATGAAAAAAAAAAAAAAATTATTTTTTTGTGACTGAATTCCGTTGCAAAATAATAAGATAAATTATATTCATTTTTTAGCGACGGAATCTGTCGCTAAGTGTCTCAAATTTAACGATAGAGTTTGACTTTGCGTCACAAAAATCATTAATTTTTTCCTTTCTTTTTTCCTCTTTTTTTTTTTTTTTTTTTTTACAACAGATCCGTCGTAAAAAAAATTGTTTTTGTGATGGATTTTATCAATAGCTAAGTGTTCCGTAGCTAAAATGCTTTTTTTTTTTTATATAATGGATAATTAGCGTTGATCCAAATTGATCAAAGCCTCTCTCTTTTTTTTTTTTTTCATAGCCCAGATAAGTTTACAAAGTAAGGCCACATTCCAGATTTTCATTTTCTTGATCCCCAAGCCTCCAGCTTTCTGCGGTTTACGAACTTGTTCCTGAGATATCAAGGCTTTATGTTTATTCAGAGCAATCCCAGACCATAAAAAGGTTCTACATATACACTCAATTTCATTCATCACTTTAGTTGAAAGCCAAAAGACTTGCGCTCAATAGACATGCAATGATCTCAGTATAGCTTTCAATAGTGTCAAGCATCCAGCATAAGAAAGGGATCTAGCAGTCCAGCTTCTTATTCGTGCAAGCATAGTATCAATCAATGACTTATATGCCTGAACTGATAACTTGTTGGCAACCAAGGGAACACCAAGATAACGAATAAGGAAAGTATCTTGATCCACACCCAAGAGAGCAGCCCTGGAAACCCTTTGCTCAGAATTTACTCCATTGAAGAAAATTATACGTTTACTCATATTTGTCTCCAGTCCTGAAGTATTAGCATAATGCTGGAGTTGCCCCTTGATTAAAGTCAAAGGCATAGCATCTGCCTTCCTAAACAGCATCAAATCATCTGCGAAGCATAAACTGACCAATTTTACTTTTCTGGTTTTCTGTTTCCACTTCTATTTCATCCATTTGAAAAACAGAAATCAATAACAAACAGTTTTATTTTATCAACTACCGAAACAAAACATAAAATCAGATACAAAAAGATACCAAACAGGCCCTAATCTTAACCTCTTTTTATGTTCTGGTGAAGCGGCATCAGAAATTTGAAGTATTAGGTCAGGCCCAATAACGATTCGGGTCGTAAATTCAAAAGCCCAAAGAAATGCAACTCTCCTTTCCCAACCATTAAGAATGCGACCACGAGCACAACATAGGCAACAAGACAAATCCCTTATTTGGGCTGGGCTGGGCCGGCCCGGTTGGTTTCATGTGTGACCCAGTCCACAACTTGTATTCCAGTTACAGTTTGCAACTTCCGGTCTGGCCAAGGACCTCCGTAGATGGTTCAGATCTAATTTTGTCTCGATACATACGAAAATCAAACGTTGTATTGTATGCTAACCAATTTGTTGAACTTAAACTTTGAGTTACTTGTACTAATTAGACAAAAGAGCCAAATCCGATAAAATATACGCAGAAATATTTATATATATAATGAAACACGGAATCCAAACACACAGATATTTATCATCGGATAAGGCTTCTACACCAATTTCATAGTTATTTGTGCAACCAATTCTATCAAGGTTGATTATACTATTTGTATTCACAAGTGAGAGTTGTATAATTCGAACTCATGATATAATATCATGTTGTGAAATCAATTCTAACAATCCGAAGTTATAATAATAAATACATTATATTACTTATATCCTGACCATAGTAATCTGATTGTTACGAGCATTAATATTGTGCTTGGGTGATCATGAACAAAACATCAGATACATCCTTCAAAGTTTAGCAAAAAAGTGTCATGTTCAATGTAAGCGTCGAACCAATTGCACAAACAAGTTAACAACCAACAGGCAAAAACTCGAGAGCAAACAACACTGAATGTAAGTACAATAAATCGCCAAAATTATAACTGAATGTTAACATGAGAGCAAACAACACTATGCAGTTACATGTCTGTACAAGTAAATTACATTAGCTCCAACAGATGAACAACTCGAGAGCAAATCATATGAATAAATTCATTTTTGCTAGCTCAATAATTAACCCATCAAGAATAAGCTCTTATGTCATCCAATGCTACTGCAAATGCTATCGTTCCCTTTTCTGGAACGTCTAAACAGATTATTTACTTACATGACAAGCATGGAATCAGTAATCCATCCTAAGACGCCTCAGTTCAGCTAAGAAAGAGGGACTCAAAGCGAGTGTCTGTTGCGCAAGGGTCCTTATGTCCTCTCTTGAGCAGTCCCGTGAAATTCGAACAAGTTCCCACAGGGCACCTCCGCTGATCATGTCTTTCGCATTGACCTCTGAGAATTGGTAATTGCAAGCACTCATAAGCAACAATCACATTGTAGGGTGAAGACCCAAGACTAAAGAGAGTGGATACAAGATTACCGTGCTGAGCTAGATGGCAAAGCGCAAGCTCAATATGGCGTCTGATGGGCGATGCTTCGTTGTTGGCGTTTTGTACTATCCACGTTAGCGCTCCATCCTCGATCAACAACGACCTGCCTGACTTGGTCCCTACAATCAGAAAGCAAATTACTAGGCCTTCCTTCACTAGCTGTAGCCTGTAGGGGATTGCTAAGAGAAAAACAATGGTTCTACCAAGTCTTCATGCATCTAGGGAGAACAGCTCTACTCTAACTCACCAAGTGGCAAAAACTTCCAGTTTAGAGCAAGGACTGGAAGAAGAGCGTGTACATCATCATAAAGTTAGAGGTTCCCACCGAGAAAAGGAAAATATGACCATGACATCCTTGACAAATCGTACGATCCAATCCAAACTCATCCTATAACTTTATATTTTTCACACTTCGCCAACTTGATATCAACCATCTATTCTGGTGCCAACCATTCACAAAATACATGTGATGATGACACAGGTTGGCACTAGCAGCGTTGGGTGGTTATACTTTTAAGAACCCCAGGTTGCACTCTGCATTTTCATTTTTATTTTTTGGTATAAACAGTGGGTGCCAAGGATGAGCACGAATTTCTTTCGAGCTAGAAGAGATAACCCTAGCATTTTAGCATGATCAAAACAAAGGTTTGGCATTGAAGAACTCATTGCGGTAAGGTTCAGCAGATATGCACTAGAATGACAATGCAAACCCCAGAATGAGCAGCAATTGTAGAGTATGACCCCCCATGCAAGAAAACCATACTAATCTATATCATAATAATAGAAACTCGTGTGATTGTCAGGAGTGCTGCGGGAAAATGACACCATACTACTCTATTCTATGATTCTATGGGAATCAGAATTCACGATCAGTGGCAAAGGCTACTAAAGAAAAGCCGGCCTAAAGTACTTCCTTTAATTATAGTTCGGGTAGTGACCTCTAATAGACTTTCCATCAATCAAGACAGAGGATACTTTCACTTAGAATCGGAGAGATCGAGAGCACTCATCTCGGAAGTATCTTGTAAGATAAGATCGCCTACCTTGAGATGATGCTCTGGACTCACATTTTGCGAAATTCGCAATTCCACGAGCAACTTGTGCAAGAACATCGGGGTGTCCACATCGAACCATTCCTAACAATGCTTTGATCCCTCCTTCACCTCTGAGCTTCGTCTGCAGCTTCTCTGGAGAAGCAAAAAATTGGTCCGATTATCAGATTATCAACGAGGTCTAACTGTAATCTTTTCAAGGAACACAGAAATACTTATACAATGGCCCTGGTTGTGGAGGAGCTAATCAAAAACAAGAATAGATGATTTAATATCACTAGGTTCCAATGCCAACACTAAGGCACGATGCAGTCATACAGGTTCCAATATCTGTATGTCACACTGGTTGTTGCACAAATCATATGAATTTCATTACGAATCCCATTTCAGTACTGTCTCTGGTGAACGGAAAGCAAGAGCAACCAGAGAATCCTAGCAATTATGCTTTAAATCACAAACCAAAGTTCAAGTTTCAAAAAAGGGGTTTTCAGGGGCTAAAAGCTTTTAGTTCTTTAAGGCAGGGAGCGCCGCAGGGACAAGCACAAAGAAGTCAGAATACCCATTCAGCCTCCGCCTAAAGACACAAAGGTTCTGTGGAAAAATGATGACTCCCAAAAAAGTTCCATAAATATGAACATGTTTCCATGGATATTGATTACCTAATTATGTTTGGCATAACCGAGGTTTCCATCTCAAGTTGTATATTCCCTAAGCACAAAGTTGAGAGCCTCTCTTTTCTTAGTTCATCTACTCGACAAAATAAACCTCATCCACTGCTACTCACCATTCCAGGATGATAAAAACAATTTTTTTTACAGGTAAATAAATAAATATATTGTTGATATGTAGAATACAAGTTTGGCATATTATTCAAATCATTGTCTATAAAAAATGTCTTGATCCTAAGTTCAAATCCTGAAGAGAACCTTCGCCCCTCGGCCCCTCTCATGGTTCCGTTGAGGGGTATATATATAGGGGCTTGTAAGGCTGATTTAAAATCAGCCACACAATTCTGACATATATATACGTCGTGTCGTTGATTTGACAAAAGACAGCGTACTAGCTGCTGCAAACTGTAAGTTGAGAAATTTATACTGTAAGTTGAAAAATTTATACTGTAACTTGTTGAATGTATACAAATCAGATTTTAGTTATAAAATACAATAAAAACTTGATTATACACATTCATCAACTTACAATATAGATTTTTCAACTTACAATATAAAATCGTCAACCTACAGTATTTATAGTACAGATGATTTTCCCAAACGGATATGTGGCATTGCCACACAATATAAAGTGTGGCAAGGAGGATCCAAATGATGGAGATTAGAAGTTGATTATTTTTTTAAAATTTGGATGAAAAAATTATAGGATTTTTTTAGAAGGAAAAAATTAAAGGGAAGAATTAAAAAAAAATCCAATAATAATCTACACCACAGGATCATCCTTGTCACATCTAAAGTTGTCCGTGGCATGCCACATACTCGTCAAACCCTAATAATAATAATTTAGGATGAACTTTGTCCGACTTTTCAGTTGAATGTGTATTGGTTTTTTACAAACTTAGGTGGCTAAGAATCATTAGCTGTCACTGCTCATGCTAAGTAGTAAAGATGACGTAGCTTTCATCAGAGCTGGCACCCTTCATCGGTGAACCAAGTTTGTTTCACAAATGGTCTACTCAGCATGCAAAGGAAAAAAATGCAACGTTGTTAATTACCTGAAAATTTGAAGAATCCAGAAATTTGTGGCTTCCAGTATCATAAAGGAAACACTTGTGTAAGGAGGATAAAACTAATGTCCTAAGATGCCATCTTCTTAGCAATACGACATCAATTTGTTCCCCCTTTTTACTGTCAGAATTCTGCAGCTTAGCCTTCTTTTTCCTTCTGGAGTCAACAATGCTATCATCATCATCCGTTAGATGCTGAACACATCCATCTCGCAAGTACTTAAAATATGGCACAAATAGTGACCTGAAAACAAGCAAGCAATAGTCGAGTCACTAAATTTATAAAGCAGAGTATAAGAAATTCAGCAGATGAAAAGTAGAGCTTCGGGGTTCCGCACACGGATAAGTCGATAAGGCATACCACGAAAAATGACCCATTGCTAGAGCTAAGGTAAAATATATTTTCCTTTGGCCTAGTCCCTTGCTCGATGTTTGAATAATGGAAAATAACCCATTGATCATTTAACATCTTATAAACAACCAAATAAAAGAAGAGAAATTAGCATCAAGTATGTATAAAGAAAAGAAGACAAAGTGACTCACCGGTGACTTTCAGCAAGCTTATTAACCAAACAATCAAACGAAATAAGCGTGTCTAAATATGCCCCTGCAACAGGTTCATGTTTCTTTGCATCTGATTCTGCCCATTCTATACTCCTTATAAACAGAGGCTTGAACATAGTCTCAGTAAGTTTCATCGTTAATGCGATCACAGCATCAAGAACATGCTTCTCTACTTGATCCAATTTCTTGATAGAAGGAACGCGTTGACGACGCAAGTCAAGTGCCAGCAGAAAAAAGTCAAAAAGTTTAACATGATAGCTGCTCACTGATGTTCTATCCATTTCACCAACAATAAGAGAAACCATCTGAAAAGCAATCGAGACACTTGAATCTCCGAACACAACAGCTTTGGGGACCACCTTCTCTACAGGAGTAAGAAGCAGCCGAGCCTAAACAAAGGAGGAAAATGGTTAAAAAAAAGTGTCCGAGAAAGAGTTTTGAATGCATAAAAACTGGAACTTACAGATATTTTCTGAGATAGGAGCCTCCTGATGTCATCAGCTTTTGATTTCAACTTTCGACTTGATTCGGATGTGTAATCAGGCCGCAACACCATTAGCTCCAGAACATCTTGGAGATATGGGTTGAGAAAAGCACCAAGTTTTACGATAAGAGCTTCCAAGATGAATAGGATGCTCATCATAATAGATTCATTCAAAGTACAAATGGTGGAACCACCATTATTTTTCCCAGAATTTTCTTCCACTAAAGAGGGCACAAGTTGGGATCTTCTCAAGATGTGCTCCATGATTTGAGGGAGTTCCGGCAATGCCCTTGGCCCAAGTACATTAACTAAAGCTCCCGCAGAGCGGAGACACGCAGAAGCTACTTTCAGATCTTCAGACAAAATGCTTTTTGTGACAACTTGAAGGCATGTCACGAAAATAGTATGATCTGAACGAAATCTGTTCGTAAGAACTTCCAATGCCAATGCTGAGGTCAGCTGCAGGGATGCATCACCACAAGAGGTATCTAAAAATGGAAGAAGCACCGAGCACAGGGTGACAAAAGAATCCAAAGCATCTCCTTGAAGATGCTGCCAGGATGGGCTAGGAGATTTATCAAATTGTCGATTGCTTTTGTGTTCAGTGACAATGGAACTTTTCACAGTTTCACAAAGTAGCTGGAGAACCTGCCCAATAAAAATCGTGTGCACTAAATTTCAGAGGAAAAAAGAAAAGAAAAGAAAAACTAACTGATAGCAGCTAGCTCATTTTAGACTCACTAGTCGAAGCAAAGCTACTATCGTTTTATGGTGCAGAAAAGACCAGGCTATAGAATCACTTATACTGATTATACAATTGGTAGATCACCATAGGGATAGATGAAGGCAATACAAGCTAGGCTTCCCCCTCTACTATTTCTCTTGTGGCGTTAACAACCGAAATTGAGGAAAGATCTGTTTGATCGAATAGATTGGAAGAGATCAGCACAGGTTTAGCTTACGATGTCTTTGGAAGCGTACATCCAATCTCCTTTCTTCTTCAATAGGAAGCTAAAAGGGCACTTGGTGGTGTATCTGATAGATTCTCCTCGTGACTTAGCCTAAACCTGGAATGGAAGGGGCTTTACAGCTGCTAAAAGGCATCTTTCTTCCTATTGATTAGCTCGGGTGGAATACAAGTATTCCGAGTCTTAGCTAAAATTTTCCTTGGTCATCATCCCGTCATTTCTACAAATGAGTTTGTGCTGTACTAGTAATTCCTTCTGTTCGGACACATTATTGTGAAACTTCTACCATTAACTTGAACTTTTAGTAGTGTTAACCTTAACGTTAATACTACTAGAGCAAGTGTGACATGAGGCCCCAAGTTCAAATCCCTTAGCCTCATCTATTATGGTGTGTGTTTATTTGATATTTGGCAGGTGATATGCCACCCTATGGCCTATGCTTCAGACCCATGAACAACATTCATGTAGAATTGATTCTATTGAGAGATACAAATAATATAATGGGTATATTATCATTTATTCGAACTTTTGATAGAATTGATCCCTTGACATGATATCAGAATAGATGTGACAATGAGATCATGAGTTTGATACCTGCAACACTTAATTGTTGTTGTGTTTGTGCTCTGTGCAACACTTGGTTTGTGTTGGGCCAATGCATTGTCCACGCGAAGCTCAAGTAGGCTTTCGCATGAGAGTAAGTATTGAGATGCAAATAATATAATGAACCTATTATCATTATTTCGAACTTTTGGTAGAATTGATTTCACGAATGATTCCTAAACTCCCAACTAGTTAAAAAAGTAGCGAAACATTCACATGCTACTCTATTGATAGTTTGATGACTGGTAGTCAAATAACTGAATGAGACAATGGAAGATTATAAAATACACATGTACGACTATGTAATAGTATCAAGAAATCAATCAGCTTGATTTAAAAAATAAAATAAAATTGTAGAGCGGATACTTGCCTTTTTTCTCATGTTCTTGTCATCATGGCAAAGTAATCTTATAACACCCCTAAAAAATGTTGACGGGGTTATTCCCTTTGTAGTACATCTCAAAACTGAATGAATAAGCTCCTTCAGCTCTTTCTTCGTAGAAACAGGAAGATTGCTTTTCTTTCCACTTGACTCAATGCAGGTTAAGCAAAAATTCGCCTGTTCCATGAGATCAACAAGCGGCCCCTGCAAAATAGTTTCACACTAAAAACATAGGTCTAACAACAACGCAAATGATCAACTCACAAGGCAGCGCTCAGATCTTTGAGTTTTCCCAACTGAGAGGTGTAAATCTACTGAAGTAACCACTCAGATGATAAGGTCTACTTCTCATCACTAATGTCAGGGGAAAATTAAAGAAAAAACAGCAATCAGGTGCTATTTCTATCAATCAAACCACGTGACATTCACTTGTTACATATAAATGAGTTCTGTTTTCACAGGCAAAACAGATACTGCATTATTATTGATTTATTTCCCATTGAAGATTTCAGCAGTCAGCACAACACTCTAGAAATTATAATAAAAAGCAGAATATGTGGATTAACCCTTTTACCACATTCAAGATATCACTAAAATGTCATCAGGATAAGATTGCACTAGGGGCAAGATGACAGCATAACTCGCCCTCCCCACACCTAGCACTTGGCTGAGATTATTTGAGTTGCTGCCTTTGCTTTTTCAGCTATCAGTAATAGGATAAAAGGAAATTAAGAGAAGAAAACCCTTTATTATTTGTAAGATCGCACGACTCCACAAGTTTCAGATTCCGGCCACTAGCAACTTCATCCAAAGAAAAATATAATAATTTGGTTTCCATATCTTGGATCTTTGTATCTAAACTATCAATATTTAGAGTTAAAACTTCCGTAAACTTTATGATGTGAACAAAATTTGACGTACACATTGCACGTTTTCAAGGCAGGACAAAAAGCATCATCTCAATATCCGCTCCTCAAGTTCGTTCATTTCATGCCCAAATATCTATGCAAATCATAAGCATGGCTAGAACATCTACCTGGAGAAACTCTGTGTCCTTGGAATCCAGCCTGAAATTAAATTCAGGATCTTGCAGTTTTTCCAAAATAAAGATCATAGCCAAGTGCAGTTCAATGAAGAGTCCTCGGTCATAATCTTCTGATTTTAGATGCTGAAGCAGCACAACTAATGATGGGAGCCATATCTCACTTGAGTACTGTTCACATATTTGAACGGCAAGTACATATTCCCATTCTGCTCTAGATTCAGAATTTACAAAATTTGAAGCATGTGCATCACTAGTAAGCTTGTGATCTTTTTCTCAAAACCAAGGAACGGAAAAGAAGGAGCAACAGCGAACCAAAGCAACTTGATTCTCCAATAGTCCTGAAGAAAATGCATATGGTGACATACATGAGGATTGGAAAAATTAGGAGGAAAAAAAAAGGTTTCTAGTTCGTTTTTCTTGTATTCAGATTATAATGTGTTCAATCATTTAGTTCTCTTCATCCAATTTTTGGTGAGTGGAAACTAAACACTATTGAAGTCTTTGGGAGCAGGAATGGAACCACCAGAAAAACTACAATCAAGCGAAGGCATCACTCGTAATGAGGATGGCTAACGTTGCAATTATAGTTTTCTTTCATCATAACAGTGGTAGCACGCATAGTCATATTTCTAGTAAATATTGTATGGACCAACAGGATATGTAATCACCATGTCAGGAAGCTAAACTTAATAGCTAAACGAACAGGATGTATTCCTCTTGTCAGGCTAACCTTAAGAGATGAAGAGTAATAGTCAGCCTCCTAGGCTGGGCTACATCAGGCATTAAATCTATGAATATCTGCAATGGAAAATTGAAAAAGGATCAGAATTAGGTAAGAAAACAAGATAAAGCAGATGCCATTCAACATGTATGATCTACTCAATCATCAAAAGCAACTACCTGAAGCAATCTCAGAGAATCATTCATACTTGATAACCAGCATGGAATAACAGCTGCAATAAAATCCTCAAATACACGTCTCGAATGGTTATCATTCTGCATTAGGTTGGAAACAAGGGGGCTCAG
>JAOVYX010002455.1:0-11772 GCA_035668315.1 Drosera spatulata
TTGAATTGGTTTAGAATCATTGAGTTAGTTTAACTATCTGAGCTCATTAGAAGTTAAAAGCTAAGGAACGTAGTGAGCTAAGCAAATACTCAGTACAAACATACCATTTTAATCATCACATTAAATATTAATGAATATCAATGATTGGTCTACCCCTAAACAAATCAACCGTAATCCCTATCTTTCTCTCTATCAAGTCCCAAAACCTTGTGATTTATCTTAGTTTTACAAATTCTGCAACATTAGTTAGTTATTAAATCATTTGAACAAACCCCCCCTACTTCTAGAATAGTCAAACCTTAAGTTGATTTAGCTGATCAAGTTTAACCTTCTCTGTGGGATCGACCCATACTTCCACTATTACATTTAACTCCTTATTTATAGAGTGAAGTGGGTGCTCATAAACATAAATTTGACGTGCTTACGACGGTACGCATCACAGCCGAAGGGGTTCGAGAGCAGAACCTATCCTTCGCACGTGTGCAAAAAGAAGAAGCCACTCTATGGCTTGAAGCAAGCACCTAGAGCATGGTATGGGAAGATAGCCGAGTTTCTTATTCAGAGCGGTTACTCTGTGAAGGTTCGAGGTGAGAAGCTAGCAGTAATTCTTGTCTATGTCGATGATCTTATCATCACATGAGACAATGAAGATGAGATACGACAGACCAAGACAAATCTATCAATTTGATTCCAGATGAAAGAGCTTGAAGAGGTGAAGCACTTTCTGGGTCTTGAAATAGACCGAACCAAGGAGGGTATATTCTTATGTCAATAGAAGTATGTCAAAGACCTTCTAGTGAAATATGGAATGCTTGATTGTAAACCTGTTTCAACACCAGTGGAGTTAATTGCTAAGTTGTGCTCAGCTGAAGGCAAAGATCTTGAAGATGAGAATATGTACAGAAAAATAGTGGAAAGCTTGATCTATCTCACTCTGTCAAAGCCTGACATTTCCTATGCAGTCGGTGTAGCCAGTAGATTCATGAAAAATCCTAAGAAGCCTCACTTGGAAGCAGTGCGACGGATTCTGAGCTATGTCAAACGAACTATTGACTTTGGTATTCTATACAGGAAAGAAGAACATTCCCAGTTGATCGGGTTATATGATGCTGACTATGTTGGAGATGACGACACTCGAAGGTCAACTACTGATTATATGTTCAACCTTGGATCAAGGATTATCTCTTGGTGCAGCAAGAGACAACCAACAATATCTTTGTCAAGTACAGAAGTAGAATATCGTGCAGCTGCTATGGCAGCACAAGAGTGCACGCGGTCAATGCAGCTATTGGAGGATCTTCATCAACTTGTTGATTACTCTGTGCAGCTTTACTGTGATAATCATTCGACTATTCGAATGGCTGAAAACCTAGTGTTTCATGCTCGAACAAAGCATGTGAAAGTTCATTATCACTTTGTTCGAGAGAAGGTGTTACAACGTATGATTAAGATGAAGTACGTCAATACGGATAATCAAGTTGCAGACCTATTCACTAAAGGACTTAGCGGGGCTAAGTTTGTGGAGTTTAGGAAACACCTTGGTATGACTACTCGGTCAGTAATGAGAAAGAGTGGTCGTTGAGGGGGAGTGATAAAAATCCTTCGCCGTCCACCTCCTTCTCCCTCTCATTTTCCATGTGTTTCTAACTAATTATATTTTTATTGTGGCCAACTTCTTTGACCAAGAAAAGGCTTGGCAGCCCATGTGTATAGCAGTCTCTGTGGAGCAAGTTGCAGTGTTTACATAGAGATTTCACTTGAGTTTGGACTTCATCTCTGTCTATATAAAGAGGGCTTCGATCCCTTCATTTTGCATTCAGAGAGAAAATCACAAGGAGCTCCAAAAAATAAATGCAAGGCACTTCTCAAGTGTTGTGTAATTTTTTAATGTGTTTCCCCAATAAAAGTGTGGTGTGTGTATTTATAAAATAGTGAGTGTTAAACACAAATGAGTATGGTTGTTCTATAAAGTATACGAGTTTGTAATATTATATTCTTATTAGAAATTACATTTCTCGATATATTTTGATTCCGATGATCCGAATTTCTCAACAATACAATGTCAACAGGTCCTCCTTTATCCATTTTATGAACCATTGAAACGTCAAATGTCGTTTGCGTTGTCTTTCTATTTTTTCGCTGATAAATCTAAATCAGCCTATAATTATCGAATATGAAATCTTTTGTTTACATGAATATAGGAATGTATCCATTTTACAAAATTATTGAATATAGGTTCAAACTTTATAATATGAAGGGAACACATTATCTTCATCGAAAAAAAAATGAAGGGAAGACATTATTGTTTCGCAAAAACAAAGTTTCTTTTCTTGTTTTTTTTTTTTTTTTAATATCTAGGAAAAAGTTGGTAAGGAGAATCATCAATATATCAATATATCAGTCTATCTTTTTTTGGAACAATAATAAAGTTTTCATTCATTCATAATGGAGAAAAAATTACAAAAAACTCCATTGTATGTATCCACTAGCTTTGCTCAGATTGACCCTAAATGCCTCGTCTTAAGCCTACATGGGCAAACCCTTCCTAGGAAACAAGAACTTAGCACCAGTGCCAAAAATGAACAAGGAAAATATAAGGTTGCATACAGGAGCAGCATAACTACTACACTGATCAAACAAATACTCATACAACCAGCAATACATGCGATAAAATACTACTACTCAATGACTCAGGTGACCTCAAGAATTGCTGGAAAATTTGTCAATTCCTTTCAGCCCATATAGCATACACCAAGGATGAGAAAACAGCTCTTCTTCTTCTAGCCATTATCGTCTTTCCTTTCGACACCTTCAACATCCACATCCATCACAAACAAAAGGATTCTCTCCTGTTACAACCCAGCTTCAGAGCCTCATGCACATCCCAACAAACTTCAAAAGCATAAACGCACTTAAAGAAGAGATGATCAACATTTTTCACTTCATTACGACAAAACTCACAACAATCATCATCCACCAGCCCATGATTCATCAACCAGCTTCGAGTACGAAGTTTATCAAGCATGGCTAGTGTCATAGGGCCAAACTTTTCGCTTGTTTGCTTAGCGAATTTCGATCCTGTGCCGTTTGATTCACACACGAACCAGTCAGCCTACTCACTCAAGGATCACAACAAGTTACGAACAAACCAAGGCATGCACAATTACAGGAAACAATTCCCAACTTTATTGCAAACTTGTTTTACAACAAAGAACCCTCAAGTCTGGGTTTACAACTTGTTTACAGACTTTTGTTTACACTCTGTCAAAAGACAATGATCCTCGCTCTATGTGTATGTACAAAGCATAACAATTCGTAGCCTTATATACAAGTTCTACAAGAGGCTATTACAAGTCAAGAGAAACAGCTTTTCATGAATCAACACAACTCCAGGGACATACCAACTGTTCAGGTACAAGGCCAACTGCTCCAACTGCTCTGGAACTTTGTTGCCACCTGAGCATTGTTTCTTCTCACAGAAACGTTCCCAGCTCATGCTTCCCAGTTTGCTTGCGTTCCCTTTATTGTTCCAGCGTGATTCAATCCCATCGTCGAGGGTCTCGCTTGACACCGCCAACCCACGGTCCAAGCATTTGGCTAAACACGTTCAGCCATATTGCGCATCCGACTTAGCATCTCATCTCGTTTCTTGGCCACCACAGACAAGCGTGATTCGAGCGTTCCTCGATCACTATCAAACCGAGGTTCGTTTCCTTCCCACCGTTGTCTAAGGCCACCATCACACCATAGACATGCCCAACGCTAAGGGAACAATGGGATCAAGGGACTCAGGCTTGCGTTTGGGCATCAAGACATTTTTGTTTCTCCCCCTATAATATAGATAACATACAAAACTCGACATGACAGTAACAACACTTAACCTTCCACATCTAGTCCAGTTTTGTCATCCAAGGTTAAGGATCAAACTAGCCTTGTCACCATCAAACGCCTTGCTCTGTCCATCTCAATCATCACAAGGATCATGCTTCGCTGCTCGTTTGGCCCTTGGATGTTCCAAAGTTAACATCCAAGTCCAAACGCTGCAACGCGTCGAACATCGCTTGCTTTGCCTCAGTTACCTCGCTCGAGGCTTCGCGCCCGTTGAAGCGTCCAAGCGCGAGACATCATACATCAAGCTTAACGAGGGTCTAACAGCTAGCCATAAAACAAAGCTATGCCTTGGAGGTGAATCCTTGTTCCAGACCAGATTACTCCAAGGGGCTTTTATACCTGTACCTGCAAGGATATTATAACCATTTCGAACACAATACCCTTTACTCCTCCGTAACTGCAAATCAACACCAGATCACTTATCCAACATCTGATCCCTGACTTTCAACAAAGATGCCAAAACCCATCCTTGCCCAACTCTTCTACAAACATTCCATACATTCTCCTCGTTAATATAATACTCACGCAACCACTTTATCCATGAACGATCACATTTATTCTCAACAGCCCATATTGCTTTGAAGAGCATAGCTACATTCCGCCTTCGAAAAGACATGATACCTAACCCACCACAAGCTCTGCTATCGCATACCTTCGACCAAGCAACCAAAGCTCTTTTAGCATTCATAGCAGATCCAGACGAAAGGAATGATCTACATCTTTCTTCTACCATATCAACCACAGCTGCAGGGAACAATAATACCTGAGCCCAATACATATGCATAAACATCATGACTGACTTGATCAATTGTAAATCTCCCGGCATAACTTAAGAACCTTGCATACCAGCTCATGATCCTATCTGTGGTCTTGTCCACCAGAGTGCCATATGCCTTCACATTCAGTCTAGAAGTAGATAAGGATATCCCAAGGTATCTAATTGGTAAGCTTCCCAACTCGATACTCATCAAATGTGAAAATTCCATCTTCTTCTCTAAAGGTACCCCTGCAACAAAGAGGGCACTTTTTGGATGACTAATATGCAAGCCACGATCTAATGCAAAAGCATCCAGCTCCTGTTTAATATTGAATAAGGAACCACCATCAGCTTTAGAGAAAATCATGAGGTCGTCAACAAAGCATAGGTTGATAATACCTAACTTCTTACACCTAGGGTGAAACTTGAAACCCCCTTGGACACTCATCTTCATCAATCTTCGATTCAAAACTTCCATAACCAGCACAAATAAATAAGCTGATAAGGGATCGCCTTGCCTCAGCCCCCTTCCAGCCTGGAACATCTCTGAAAACTCACCATTCACCTCAACTATGTAGCTAACTGAGGACACACGAGTCATCACCCAGCCCATTGTTGTGAAAGGCAGCTGAGGAGAGCGCCTGAGGCGAGAGGCGAGGCGAGCCGAAAGGGAAGCGCCTTGCTTCTAGTAAGGCGAGGCGACTTCAATACGGCGATGCTTTTTGGGCCTAGGGCAAGAGGCGAGCGGCAAGTTGAAACAATAACTTTTCTGAATTGGTTGATTTTTAATACGAATAAAAAACCCTTTGTTTGAGTTTAACATGAGAGTTTGTCCATTATATTGGCCAAGATTCAAAAATTTTCCATCATCGCCTTAGTGCCTCCACGAATGAGGATGAACCGATGAAGTGAAAGAAGAAAAGCTCAAGGAGTCATATTATTCTAGGATCAAAAAGTTATATGAAGTAGTCATACGATGAACGATATTGATGACCTCTTAATACTTAACATTTTTAATGTTTTTTACTAAACAATGTTTCTAAATTATTGATCTTATTAAACTTTGAACAATCTGTACGTTCCTTTGCCCTAAATCTCAATGTGATATTCACTAATGATTGTTCAAGTGGTAGCTTATTGACTTATTATATTCATATTATTATTTGTTTTATTTGAATGTTCCTTGATTTATTTGACAATTGATTGAAAAACACACGCGTTGTACATAATAAGTGTCTTGGTTCGATCAGGCGCTCGCCTCTCCGTCGCCTCTCGCCACAGGCATTAGAAGACTTCATCACCTAGGCTCGCCTTTTGCCTTAAACAACAATGACCCAGCCTACAAAAACCACAGGAAAGCCAAGTTGAGACAATAAGGATTGAAGAAAGCTCCACTTCATCGAATCATAGGCTTTTCGATGTCTAATTTCTAGGGGATACCCTTTTCCTTTCAGAGCCCACTACTAATTCTTGGCACAACATCACATTGTCAACTATATACCTGCCCTGCACAAAGGCTGCTTGTGCCTCATGAATGAGAGAAGGCAGCACAACACTCATCCTTTCATAAAGAATTTTCGAGATAATCTTATAAAGCACTAAATAACACGAGATAGGCCTAATCAGCAGGGAAATAGGGAATAGAGCATTTAGCAGCCAAATGCACTACTGTAACGTTCCATTCCTTTAAGAGATTACGAGACCAGAAAAATCCCTGCATACCATTAATGACATCTTGACCCACAATACCCCAAGCTATCTCAAAAAATACAGCTGAATAACCATCTTTACCGGGAGCCTTAGTGTCATCAATCTCCAATAATGTCTCATAGACCTCCTTGTTAGTGAACCTACCTTGCAACATCCTCTTTTGCTCCTTCAAAAGCACAGGTCCCGCAAGTGTTAGGCACCCATACTCCTGATATGTCTCAAAACCACCCAACAAATTCTTAAAGAACTTCACGAACTCACCCTTGATTTTCTCTCCGTCTGTCAGTAGTTCCTTATTGCCATCCTGAATACTTAAGATGGAATTTCTCCTTTTCTTTTCTTTTATCACTGGAAAGAAATACATTGTACATCTTTCCGTGCAATGAATCCAATTTTCCTTCACAAGTGGTTTGAAGGCAGTCTCCTCCTTCAATAAGAGTTCTATATACTGATTAGTAGCCACCTGAAATTTCGACCTCGACTCATCCGAAAATTGGACCACAATCTGTTGTTCCAGCCTGATCAATTCCTCCTCAGCTTTCTCAACTCTAGCCGACACATCTAGGAAATGCCTAACATGTAACTCACGCAATCTAGGCCTTAACAACCTGAGTTTGCAAGAGACCTGATACATATAGTCGCCATGAACATTTCTACTCCAGATCTACTGCAGTATCTGGATGAACTCTGGATGCAGGGATCAAGAATTTAAGAATCTGAAGGGAATTTTCTTCCTCGTGGTTTGACAAAGCTGAATCACAGCAGGGTTATGGTCTGATATCCCAAGTTCCAGAAAACTAGCAAAAGACTTGTAATTATCTAACCAAACTAAATTACAAAGTACTCTGTCCAACATGATTCTCATCCATGCTAATGAATCCTGGTTGTTCGTCTAAGTATGGTAGCATCCTACAAAAATCATATCTTCTAGGCCACACTCTAGCAAGCAAGCCCTCATATCTTCACATGGCTCTACATTAATCCCTTCATGGCCAACCTTCTCATCCTCCTTAATGAATGCATTAAAATCACCTCTTACCAACCACGGAAGAGAGCATGTTTTACTAAACTGAGTTAGATTATCCAATAATTTCACACGCTATAACTTGGTGTTCCAAGCATAAATTACTGAAACCACAGCATGAAAAAAATCAACAACACTCTTCACTTCACAGTGAACCACTTGATCATTGCCATCCAAGTATTTCACTTCCATGAAGCTCTTATCCCAGCAAACCCAAATCCTCCCATTATTGGCAAAATAAAAGTTAATTAAAACTTTCTGTTTCTGGAAACATGAAGAAGAAGTTCGAGCAAACTGCCCAGCTTTAACCCTAGTTTCTATTACCCAAACAAGTTAATTTTATTTTTCATAACAAAATGTCTAAGAGCATTATGCTTCTCAGACTTATTTATACTCCTTATATTCGAAACGCCAACCATCCTTTAGGCTTATAAGAGTTAGATTCCCTCTCGAGACCGCCAATACCAGTAGCAACTATTCTCCCCAGTTGCTGCTCCACAGTAGCTGAAGCTTGCTGCTCAGCTTGGTTTTCACCTCCTGCAGAGTTTCTCTTCTTCTTAATAGTGGTCCAACCCTCTTCATACTTCTCCTCACTAACCTCATTCACCTTATCCTCTTTTACTTTCTTAGCATTCAGCTTTTGATCTAATTGGCGCAACAACAAGTTTAGGAACCCACATCTTCTTGGATACCTGCTTTGATCTACACTCGACAGTCTTGTGCCCTCACTTCTCACACTTGGTACAATGGACTGGTAACCATTCATATACAATCTTCTGTACTATTCTCTCACCATCAGGACCAGTGAAAGGAATACACTCCATCAATTCCTTCTTGGTATCCACTTCCACAAGTACATGAGGAAATGAAACCCTTCCTTTTATAGCAGTCTGTTGATCTGTAGATATAGGCCTCCCCACACAACTAGCTATCTTTTCCAACGATTTTTTACCCCAAAACTTTAAATCCAGAGCAGGAAATGGATCCAAGCAGGGGTCAAATCCAATGAATTCTAATCAAACTTAAAGTTGGGAACCCATTCCTTCAAGATAATACGTTTCGAGTTCAACAACCAATTACTGCTTCTGATTTCTCCGTATCATTCCTATCTGCAAATTGGAAGATTAAGTACCCCTTCTCATGGAGCAGGATTTCTGGTCTAGCTACTCTCGACCATTGGTTCATCACGAAGCTATTCATCACTGTATAGGGAATCATATCACCCACTACATACCCAATCAAGGAATTTATCTAATATCCACGTTCCTCTATTACGTCCTTCAAGTTGCTTTGCAGCTCCTGAACAGGTATCACACATTCTAATAGCAAACCATTCGCAATACTCCTATTACCAGCATCCTTCAATCTTCAGATGAACTTCCTCTTTTCACCGCCTCCAAATATGAACCCTTCTCAACTCCCACACAATCACCCCATTTCAAATTAGTTTCGGGTTTCGAATCTGCTAGGTTAGTCGCTGGCATCTGAATCAAACCCCTGAGGGAAGTAATCGTGTTTATCACTTGATCGCTCAGCGTCCTCTCCTTCGATTTCCCCTCTTCCTTCACATCCTTCTTGTGCGCCTTTGTTTTTGAGTCGTCCTTGAGAGAAGTCGAATCCGCATCCTTTTTCTTCTTCGTAGATCCTTTCCCCATGTGGGTTTAGCTCATCGAGGATCGCCACCGACAGCCGAGCTAGCCGCTGCTAAGCCCTATTTTTTCCTCTAAAAGTTGAGGAGATTGTTTTTATACAATATAACAATGTACATAGGGTTTTTCTTTTATGCTTAGACAAGCAGTCCATGACGGCTGTAAAACGATGAGTTTTGTCAAATAAATGGGACATCTTCTGCATTTGAAATTTTGAAACAAAACCCTTCACGTTTCCATCGTTTGCAATTGGAAAAAAAAAAAAAAAAAAAAACATTTGCCAAGCAATCGGAAGCTCTCTGGGAAGTTAAGGTTCCAACAAACTGGTGCAATGAGCTTCAAGCCTCGAAGCCCATCAGGCGCAACGATATTTTTCTTTGGATTTCCTTGAGCTGTATCAGTTTTTGATGTATATGAACTGCACATAGATTTAGGGTTTGTTGAGCCAATGGTTAAACTCGATAAACTGCACATAGATTTAGGGTTTTTGTTTCTGATTGGATGAACTGAATATAGATTTCGAATGGTTACGATTTTCGAGATCCTGGTTTGGTTTCGATTTTTCTGATAGTTGGTCTTCTTATTGTTTCATTCTCATTACTCAGGTATTAATAAACTTGAAAATGTTAGCCGTTTCCGGTGCTTCTTCTAGTTCGCAACGACGAGGTGTTCCTCACGAGTTTCGTCATGTTTATCAATGTGGATGTGGTCTACCTCTTACACTAAAGAGAGCACATAATGAAAGGAACCCGGAACGTAGATATTACAATTGTCCTAATTTTCTGATGGTTGTAAGTATTTTGAATGGTACGACAAAGAGAGGATGTCGAGATGGGGAATCGAGTATTGCAATGAAGTGTTGACGGAGATGGCAAATCTGAAGAAGAAAATTGTTGTGTTATCTTCTATCAAGAAATTGGCATTCTGTCAAGGCAGGATATTTTTCATGTTTATTTTTATCATTTTCAAGTTCATGATGGTGTAATTCTAACGTTTTCGATACTTACTATGTCGATGATGACTACTATATAAACGTTGCTATCGGAGTATCTAGTTCTTTAATGTAATGTAGTTGGTACTTATCATGTAATGTACTTGCCACTTATAATTTTTAAGGATCTATCTTGTTTGAGTAGTTGATGTTGTGGATGGAGAAGTTATACAACTTGCAATGGAAATTGATGTGATATAAGTCTTGTACAAAGAACAAGAGATGGCAGCAACTGCATTTTGTTTACAATGATATGAATGGTTAAAAAATAGGATGAACAAGACACCACATCAGTGTTGAATTTCTTAACCCTATATAATTAGAACTTCCTGAAGTACTGGTGTACATAGTCATGAATGTTCAAAAAAACCAGTACATAGTCGTGAGAGTAAAAGTCAAGGACAAATGGAAGATAAATTAGAAGCGAACTGGTGTACACGACAAGAGCTTTGACTAACCATGACGGACACCTGATTTCTGAAATTTGACATTGAATTCAACATTGTATTCATGGAGTCCTTCTAATATACAGGCTATCACAACGAAAAAGCCTGATTTACAACAAAGCAGCTTACCCTTAAGCAGCAAAGATACAGGCTATCACAACCAAAAAAAAACCCTCCTAGGCTTATATTATATGAACTGGAGTTGTTTCTACAGCAATGTTATATGATACACGAACTGCACTGTCACAAACAAAAAAGCATAGTGATGGTGTCCATATCGGTGTCCAATACCCCGATCCATCAAACAAAAAAAAAAAATCGATGCTCAACAGCTTTCATCATCGTTATCAGTCTCCATATCACTCTCATCATCTTGCGTGCTTGTAGATGGTCTCAATCTACCTTCTGCTAGATGCACCTACATTTAAGAAAAACAACATGGACATAAGCTAATTTCTCTATTAAATGTCATGTATATCATAATAGTCATCTGAAACAAAGAGAAACTTACTTTTCGAACTGCACAACCAGTCACATAATGTCCCAAGACATGACAATAGGAACATCTTCTTCGCTTTGGCGCATTCATAGCTACTTCCAATCCAGACGTAATACTTGTACTATTTTTTGGATGTCCTTTACGTCGGGGTGGATTAACCGGATCACGAACCGAAATTTGAGGCGTGCTCTCCAGTTTTGACAACCCAAAACAAGAAGCTGCTTGACTTGCAATTTCCATGTCATTCACCTGCTCAATTTCCCTTGCTTTATCTTCTTCAAGCATCAAAGCATCAAAAAATTTCATAACCTTGTCAATTGTACCTGCCGTTGCATTGTCAACAAAGCTATTCGCTCGTTTCCGGACCACCAATAAATGGAAGGGATTCATCACATCTCTGAAAGGCACACCCCTGCTTAAGAAAAGGGAATCCCTTGCTTTATATCTAGCATAGATAGTCCATCTCTTCATGTATACATCTCCGGAAGATATGCTATATATTTCGTTTCGAAAACAAAGAGAATATGTTTACATAAGACTCCATAGGTCTCAAATTTCGCACAAGAACAAGTACATTTAGGACCTCCATCTGAGTCATACACTACCTTCCTCCATAGAGACTTATCCACCTTTAAAAGACCGACCTTATAACTTATAACCTTCCCAACCTTACTCAACTTCTCATGACCCACATTGTCTAAGGCAAGTTGCCATTCCTATTCTAATATAGCAAATAAGTTTCTTGTATAGTATTCACTAGCATGCTTTTCAATAGGATGATCGGTAGAAAGTTGCCCACTTGAAT